>JAGVSP010003167.1:0-46903 GCA_022494985.1 Micrasema minimum | reverse complement strand
TGTGTCAGATTAAAGCTGACATGACAGTCAATGTTTTTTTATGTAAACGTTTAAGTAGACATTGGTTTATTGTATGCTTTTTAAATACGTCAAAAACCAAATACATATTTACATTATTAGCTAAATATACAATTTCCTGAGAGCAAATATACGATAATAACTTACAATCGCGTTTCAAAAATACACATATTTAGCGTGTCTTTTGACAGAAGTTTGACAGACTGCACAGTTTTCTGAACAAGAAACTGTGTAGTTTTCTGAACAAGAAACTGTCTCATATAAAGCGGGCATTACTCCAGAACATACAGGCAAGATCTACTGTACAAGAAGTTAATAAAATAAATAATATATGAATAACGTATGTCTTATTTACGTTTTTACCCCCGTAAATATCAGATTTATTGCGAATATGATATTTTACGAGTTGGAACAGAGCAAAGCACTTTAAAAATGTTCTCAGAGAGGGTTGTAGTAATGTATTTTACAGTTTGGAGTCTGGGTATCATATTAGGCTTTACTCTGCAGTACTGGTAGGTCCATTATATACCATTAGGCCCATGGAACATTATAAACCCTTTCTCCACAGTAGGTTACCTACCACTAAGTAATTTAATCATTAAATTAAAACAACATTTTGAATGAATACAAATACTTGTAGACAAATTACTGGATTATACCCATGCTGGGCTGATATCAGATATTATTGATATCTCAACAGAGACAGAGAAGCTCTGGAAACGAATGTGGGTTATCTAGGCGTTTACAGGCATTTACGTTTATTTACCTTACTTACACCAATAAAGTAGATCGCCCAAAAAATGCTTTAACTAATATTCTCAATAGATGTCACTATAGAGAAAGAATATTAAAAATATTTAAAAATCTGTCAAAAACACAACTCGCAAGTGGATTATTCTGTACAAACTTAAGTATATATACAAGTTTCAAAAATTTGTCATACATGGTTGGTCAGATGACGGGCGGAATGGGGAATGTTGTAATACGTCAAGTGGCCACTTAACCCAGCCAATGACAGGTCATAAGCCCTGTAAACGCCTAGATAACCCACATTCGTTTCCAGAGCTTCTCTGTCTCTGTTGAGATATCAATAATATTAAATTAAAAATTATTATACAGTCTGTGTTGTATTGTATTCATATTCGCTAACATAAAAGTTTACCAAAGTTTATTTGTAATATTACCGATACCATTGAATATTATAGTACGTGTATTATAATGTCGTAATCGCCGCGGGTGATGCGCGCGCCGAAACTGTGTGAAAAAATGTGTGGAATTAGCGCACAGTGAGAATCTGACACTAGCACACAGATTTTCATCCAGATTACAGTCAGACTGCACAGGAAACTGTGTAGTAAACTGTCCCATATATAGCGGGCTTAAGTCTGTTTATCCGCTCAAGACTATCAGTCATAACATTCCAGTTGCGTGATATTCACGTGCGCGGTAAGCGCACCCATTTAAGTACCCCGCACGGATCTATGTATGTACATTAAAACCCTGGTTTCCAAAAAAAAAAAGAAGAAAATCATTAAGCTTGATGTTTTTGACGTGATAACGTCTAATAAATCGATGAACACTGGCTGCACACACGAAAAAGCATGACTCATTGTCACGTTCCGCCTGAGCCGAGTGTGCAAGCGAGAGCGCGGAACAAGCGATAGAGAGGCCTGAGCGTTCGGTTTGTGACGCATCTATCTCTCTTCCACTCCGTCGGCCGATGCGTCCGAGTAGAAGGGAGACAGCAGCAGCACACAAGCTACAAAGTGATAGTGAAATTAACGAGTGCAAAAAAATGAAAATTAATGGAAAAAATTGTAATTTTCAATTAACTCCTGCTTTGTATTATATTAAATAATGATAATTCAGTAAAAATAATTCAATTCAATTCATAAAAGTATGCTGTTTTTCATCAATGTTTTCTTATGACGTTATCACGTAAAATTATCGTCCGTAAACCGACTTTACAGACAACCAAAAGTTTTTTCCTTGATAAATGTAATACAAGACGATCAGTCTTACCCTTCTGCGCCAGTCCAAGGTATCACTTATGAAATATTCTATGTGAAAAATCACATTCAGAAACATATTTCATATTTACCCTATCGGGAATCGAACCAGTGACCTAACTCTTGACTAACGCGCTACCTACTATGCCATAATATCCTCTTCGCATCTTATGGCGCATAGAGCACTGCATTGTTACAATAATCACAGATATCAAATAATGCTCGAACTAAAACACTCTGTATATAAAAGCATGCATTATGTACCTTGTACATACAGCATGTTCGTAAATGAATTTTCTCCCGTCTGGTAGGTTAATCGAACGTTCTATTTTTGTTTTGAAATGCATCAGGCGAGGCTTTTCCCGCCAAAACGGAAAGCGGAATTTATGTCCGGCGGCCATATTGCCCCAACAGGAAATCACTAATTCACTTCCGGGGAGGTACACAGGTACCTACTTATCATTAATACAATGTTGTTTATTAATTATCGGCTCGCAAAAACAAATTGACAATATAAATTATTTTAATTAGTCTCATGTATAAGGGCATTAAAATGTATGAGGAGATGCCAGATGAATTAAAAAATGAACAAATTTAAAGTTATTATTGATATCTCAACAGAGACAGAGAAACTCTGGAAACGAATGTGGGTTATCTAGGCGTTTACAGGGCTTGTGACCTGTCATTGGCTGGGTTAAGTGGCCACTTGATGTATTACAACATTCCCCATTCCGCCCATCATCTGACAACCATGTATGACAAATTTATAAAACTTGTATATATGTTGAGTTTGTACAGAAGAATCCACATGCGAGTTGTGTTTTCGACAGATTTTACTATGGTGACATCTGTTGAGAATATAGATAAGCATTTTTTGGGGCAATCCAACTTTATTGGTGTAGGTAGATTGAAAAGGTAAATTTGTCATACATGGTTGTCAGATGATGGGCGGAATGGGGAATGTTGTAATACATCAAGTGGCCAATTAGTGGCCACTTCCCAGCCAATGACAGGTCATAAGCCCTGTAAACGCCTAGACATCCATATTCCCTTTCAAACTTCTCGTCTCTGTTAAGATGTCAAATTGTAAAAAAATTATCTTTTCGAAGCTTTGTGGCCTTCAACAAGTCAGGAATATCGTTTTGAAAAAACGCAATTTTCTAACGCTGGCTTGCGATGGAGCCTTAATAAACCTTTTTATATTAAATTTAAACTCCTTAAGGCTGTCAAACAGAATATAGAAAATTAATATTGTGCTGGATTACTGACCGGGATTTGCCGGATTAATGACGTCATAATCCCGTGTTTATCCATTACAACAAAGATATTTATTGGCTAAAATAAAGCTGTTGCTCGATCACAGATCACTATCGACGCGGTAACGATTTCTTACCATGGATGTTTAACGTTTTCGCGATCACAATGGAACACGCGTTAAAAGTAATCGATCGGGATTATTAAACGAGCGCATCAAGTCGCGATCCATTTCCCGAGGTATATCTTCTTCGCACATATCTTCTTTCAATATTTCTCGAGTGCCGTATTGCATTTAGCCGGCGTTCGGCAAGCCAAATATTGAGAAAAGCAGCCGACATAATAAACAATCCGACACGCGCGTTGACTTTCTTGATTTGACGTTTAGCCGCGATATTTATTATCATCGTGGTTAGCGTTAGCACGTGGTTAGCACGTTTTTAACTACGTCGATAGTTATCTGTGATTGAGCTCCTGGAATATAAAATCGATCCTTGTGAAAAGGCGTTTTAATGTGACACTTCAAGTCAAGTCCACGCCCCGCAGCTCTGTCGCGAACTGTCGACGAATTGTCAACAGTGGACGACCATCGAGATTCTGATATGTCTTGTAAAATAGGCATGTATGGTTAATATGGTTAGGGCTCTCGGGAGGCGTACGTAGTATATGGCTTAGCCAGCCGAAACGCCTTCGCCGGATGACAGTAGATACCAAGGGTTGGTTGCTCACCTCTGTGTTCCTTACAAAGTCAAACCACCGCACACCTAATATTCTCCTAAGACACCTATTCTCTGCAGTGAGAAGTCTGCTATCTTGGGCCCTGGTTAGGTGCCACGATACGCAGCCATAGAGGAGAACAGGTGTGATGCAGGCGGATTTTGTTTTAACCGAGTAAACATCCGATCTCCAGACAGCATTCATACTGTTGAATGCGGCGCCCGCTACTCCAAGCCGCACTCCCAGTTCTGAACTCTGTTTTCCGTCATGAAAGCTCCCAGGTATTTGGGTACAGTAAAAGTAAATCAGTAAAAAAAGAAAATCCGAAATCTTATAGACTGTAAAGGGTAATACTAATTCTATTCCCAGTCATCTCCTTTTCTTTTTACCTATCCCTATCATCCTATCCTTCCCTCATAACTCTTTATATTTATTTCTTAAATTTATTTTTTCCATCTTACTTTGAAATGTATAAATGTGAAAAACTAATTGGCGATCATGCTTTTTTTTTGTATTCTACGTTTTCATGTATCGATACTGTTGTTTTTCATTCATTCATTCATTCATTATTCACTATACCATATCCGCTCCCTATGTGGAGCATATGGAATCCACAAACTGCCTCCAGGCCAAGCGATCGGCCGCCGGCTTTCGCGCCAAGTCAAGTCCACGTCCCGCAGCTCTGACGCAAACTGCCGACGAATTGTCAACAGTGGTCGACCGGGACGCCGAAAACCTGATGCCTTGTAAAATAGGCAAGCATGGTGGCGGCTCTCGGGAGGCATACGTAGTGTATGACCTAGCCAGTCGAAACGCCTTCGCCGGATGACAGTAGATACCAAGGGTTGCTGTGTCCGTCGCCTCACCTCTGTGTTCCTTACAAAGTCAAACCACCGCACACCTAAAATTCTTCTAAGACACATATTCTCTGCACTCAGAAGTCTGCTGTCTTGGGCCCTGGTTAGGTGCCATGATTCGCAGCCATAGAGGAGAACAGGTGTGATGCAGGAGTTATAAAGGCGGTTAAAAAAAAAAATTAAAAAGTAGGGAAAATAAATACTTACGATTTTTATAGAAGTTTCTTCGTCTTCACAGATCACCACACAATTTATTTTAAGAATCTAGTTTTATTATAAAAATCTATTTTTACATAAACACATTAAAGGATCACTTTTTACGAAATGGTCAAGTTTTTCCAAACCGTTTCTTCCACTGAGCCTACCTTTACAAAAAACTTTATCATATTTTATTTGCTTTGAATTTTCTAAGAGATCTTCGGCAGATTTCTTCAAAAGTACGCTTCAAAAAAAGGATTTCTCATCTGGAATGAGTGTTGTATATTATCAAGACTTACTGCACTCGGTGCCACAATGCAGTGCCCTATGCACCATTGAGTGCGGATAAGACAAAGTGTTTATGCGGAGAAACAAAAATCGTTGTACAACCCGAAAACTGATGAATCTACATCATATTTGGAGTCGAATGTGTAATATGACTTTTTGAGCATTATCGACAAAATTAAGAAAGGGCTTTTACGATGGTTTGGTCATGTGGAGCGAACAAGTGATGAAAGAACGGCTAAAGAAGCTTCAATGAAAATGTGCCTGGACGTACAAGCCGAGGAAGGCCGAGAAAAGACATGGCATGACCAATAAAATAAGAAAAAAAATACATTTTATGTTTTGTTTATAAAACATGTTTACACCAAAAAAAAATATTTTTAAATTTAAATTTAAATTTAAAAAAGTACGACAAGTACTTGAAAGTGGTCATGTGAAAAGTCGAAATAATCGGCGTATGTGCATGAGAAGATGTATGAATGTAGAGGAAGCAAAGGAAGTATGTCAGGACAGAGTGGTATGGCGTTCTATCCTCTCTGCCTACCCGTGATATGATAATGGCGTGATGGTTAGTTAGTTAGTTAGTTATAAAACTATAAAATTTTAACTAATATCTAACGGAATCTCGCGTTGAAAGTAACGGCCCGTTAGACGCGTCCGTTCAGCGCGAAGGCTCTGTTGGGACTGAAGTGAGCGATACAGGGCGGGGGCGGAGTGGCGATACACCCCCTAGGTGGAATTTTCCAATATGGGGGGTGTAGGCGCAAAGGCAGCTAGGGCGCAATGAAACCGAGAAACTGGTTTGAAGTAAGTTGATAATACCGGGTTGTGATTTAGTGGTAGATTCGAGGACTCCAGATTACAAATTCTGGGCTCGAAATCATTTCAGCAACTGGAACAGTTATTTCGGACTGTTTGAAAGCAATCCCAGAATTAAAATACATATCTAACTAACTAATTAACAGAGGATAGAAGGCCATACCACTCTGTCCTGACATACTTCCTTTGCTTCCTCTACATTTACAAACATCTTCTCATGCACACACATACTTGTCGTACTTGGTCGTGCCAGGTTGTCTTTCTCGGCCTTCCGCAGCTTCTACATCCAGGCACACTTTGCATTTAAATTTTATTTTAGCCGTTTCTTTTCATCACTCATTCGCTCCACATGACCAAACCATCGTAAAAGCCCTTTTTTAAAAATTTTAATTTTGTGGATAATGCTTACCTCAGCTTGCACTCTGCTCTGATTTGGACATTTGTACACCTATCATACATAGTCTTACCACACATAGATCGCATTTCAACAGCATTTAGTCTACTTTCATTCTTCTTTTTCCAACACCACGCTTCACTACCATACATAAGGGTTGGTACCAGAACTCCGTTGTGTACTGCCAATTTTGTTCCTTACACAGTCAAACCACCGCACACCTAATATTCTCCTAAGACACCTATTCTCTGCACTCAGAAGTCTGCTATTTTCGGCCCTGGTTAGGTGCCACGATACGCAGCCATAGAGGAGAACAGGTGTGATGCAGGCGTTATAAAAGCGGCATTTTGTCATATAAATTATGTTTTTAACACAAATCTAGTGCATTTTAGGGAACAGTGTCTGGATGCCATCTCTGGCGGTAATAGCTACCTACTGTGTAATCATTTAAAAATGTCTATGTAAAAGCCCTATGGGCGTAAAAAACAATAAAATAAATAAACAAATAAATAAAAACACTATCATACATGATACTTTATTAATTCGTCATAGTGGGTACAGTAATAAGTTGTATAGAGTTGACACATATTTATCATAACATTTTTTTTTAAAAACATGGAGTTAGGTTACTGTGTTTGCTCCTATACCCCTCAAGTACCTATAACGTGGAAAACTGTGTACAAAGGGTGAATTCAAAAGCCTTTAAAAGTGAGTTAAATAGTAGAGTTTTTACATGTAATAAATACCTACAGATGCTGCGCTCTCTGTTATAACTTCATTACTCCTACTTCTCTCCCTTATCCGAAACCCAATGGTGCATAGGGCACTGCATTGGTAAACCAAGTATGGTGAATCTTGATGGCAAGGCAAGATGGTGTCTCTAGCTTCAGTGCCAGTCCAAGGTATCACACATGAAATATTGTTATATGAAAATCGCATTAAAATAAATAGTTTTTTTTTTTTATGCGTATTTTTTTAATATTCATGTATGTTTTTTTTTTAAATTCATAAAATTTGACTTTAGAAATAAATATATACATTTATTAGTATCATCACCATCATCATCATCCGCTCCCTATGTGGAGCATATGGAATCCGCAAACTGCCTCCGTACTTTTTTTTTCTCAATGCAATTTTAGGTGTGCGGTGGTTTGACTTTGCAAGGAACACAGAAATGAGGCAACGGACACAGCAACCCTCGGTATCAACCGTCGTCCGGCGAAGGCGTTTCGGCTCGCCGGGCCATATACTACGCACGCCTCCCGATTGCCTCAACCACGCTCGCCTATTTCACAAGGCGTCAGGTTCTCGGCGTCCTGGCGATCCGTCGGCAGTTTGCGCCAGAGCTGCGGGACGCGGACCCGACTTGGTAGGATGCGCGGGAGCCGGCGGCCAATCGCTTGGCGCGGAGGCAGTTTGTGGATTCCCATACGCTCCACATAGGGAGCGGATATGGTATGATGATGATGATGAATTAAACTTTGCGGAAGAGTTTTTTTTTAATGCCTATTTCTATAAATAATGTGTGATTCTCGCAAATCGATTTTTCATTGTGTTAGCTCGCTCATGTAAACTCTTCGTCGCTGGCGCTGTAATAACCTGAATGTGCCAAATAAAAAACGAAAATATTTATATTAGACTTCTTGCCTAAATTTTTCTGTGAACGCAGAAAAATAGGACGTAAAATCAAAATACTATCGGTGCAATCCGTTTAAAAATCGGATAATTAATAAGCGAGATACAATCATTTAAAGTTTGACGTTTGTGAAGCTTTCATACGAAATGCGATCGCATGTAAACTTGAGTTTTAAATGGTCGTATTTCGCTTATTTACCATCTAGGTTACAAACGTAAAGCACTGATAATTATGGGATTTTTGTATCGGTTCGGCATTCACTTTATAACACTTCAAGGATGAAAGTAGATTGAATGCAGTTGAAATGCGATCTCTCGGTATGGTGCACTAATGTTGAAATTAGAGCAGAATGCAAGGCAGATAAGCACTATCGACAAAATTAAGAAAGGTCTTTTACGTTGGTTCGGTCATGTAGAGCGAATGGATGATGAAAGAACGGCTAAAAAAATATATGATGCGACTGTGCCCGGATGTAGAAGTCGAGGAAGGCCGAGAAAAGACAACCTGACAATGATCAAGTAAAACAAGTGCTTGGAAGTGGGCTTGTAAGAACTCGGAATAATCGACGTGCTTGCGTGAGAAGATGTATGAATGTGGAGGAAGCAAGAAAGTATGCCAGGACAGAGTGGTGTGGCGTTCTAATCCTCTCTGCCTATCCCTTCGGGGGAATGGCGTTGGTTTGGCCATCATTGATACTCTCTGGTATATGTAGTTCGAATTCCTCCCAAAATGTATTGCCTACCTTCACCCATTCAATTCCGTTTTTGTCACCTGTTTTTCCAACTAAAATTCAGTCTCGAATATTCGCTAAGCGCAGCAACATTGACCTCGCAACATCCGTCCTTCTCGTGAACCTGATCTTCCTTCGTTCTATCCAACCTCGTTATACCCTCCATCCATCTCCAAGCTTCCCAGATTCCAACTTCCCGAAACCCTCGACCAAAAGTGAGTAAAGTGCTGTGCTGTGCCCCTCGTTTGTGTCCCGCCGCGCCAGTTCGACGTGGTGTTCCAGGGTATTCCAGGATACTTCGCCCTTCCTGGGTGGTCCTTCATCGTCACTTCCCGCCCCTGTTGAGTCCAGCTCTGGTAAGTCCTTCCATATTCCGATCCTCGTTCGGACGAAGTTACCAGAGAGTCTCATCGTGGCGGAATCAGGCGTGATGGTTAGTTAGTTAGTTATAATGAATTGTTATGAAATAAACAAGAAGGGACGTTTCTAAAAATTTTTTTGGTGTTATACGCTTCCTCTGGTTAATTTCACACCACTGCTCTTATTATAAAATTCCAGTAATCTTAAATGTTTACTTGGATGTCTATTGATTACGTAGAAACCTACAGCTGACGTAGTGGCTGACTAGACACCTCATTGTATCGAGGTGTGGACTGTAGTTGTTCTTTGGTTGATTAAAACTATTTATTGTTCGACTTTAGCTTTATTTAGTAATTTACATTATAATATTTTATGCCAATAAACAACACGGCTAACTTTGCAAAGGCTTAAGGCAAAACTCAGTTGCAGGTTTTAAAGAGATAGAGAAAAAATAATTGATAATGACAGCTGGCTATAAAAGTCGGTTAATACTGTGAAGTTTAGTAGCAAAAGGAAGTCTTCACAGGTATCATGAAAGTTAACATAGTAATAAATTGAATTGAATTACATTTAGTATAAAAGCTGCATGAATTATCTGAATTTTTTCATTTTTTACAATAAAATTTTAAAACATTAAGACTCGAACTGAACCCAAAATTTAATGACACACTCAACTCCGTCAAAAAGCTCCGACTTCCTGCCAGGACGCGTATTCAGTATTTCTTTAACCGAGACAGAGTAGACGTATCAGAAAAACATTCCGAAATGCCTTCCTGTTCTCTAAAATGAAACCGCTTGTCATCGCTTGTACGGGATAAAATTAACAAAAAAAAAATGTTTGTAACTTTCCACATGTAAGTGTTTATTTATATTTGTTTACATGGCCTTTGTAGGCGGATGCTTGCCGCAAGTCGAAGGGCTCTGATGGTCAACCAGTGATTATGGTATGCAGGTGGGGAATCTTCTGTCAGAAATTTTCTAAATAATTTACTCTGCAAGGCAGATCTAAGTGTAGGCAGATCAACGATGTTACTATATAAAAATTCCTAACACATGGAATGTCACTTCTCTGAATCACTTGTTAAAGCTTAGTGAATTAATTACAGACCCCGTGGCGACGGCACGCTAAATAAAGACATGGTGAATTTTGTTACTGCCGTAAGCTGAACATTTCACAACTTGCAACTTCGTAAATAAATACCCAGGAACTCGCAGTGCGGTCCTGTACTATATAGGGGGGCATAAAATATAATGTGTACCGGTGCAACAGACAACAAATGGGACAAATAATAAGATTCCAGGCTGCTGTCAGAAGTGGAAGACCAGGTTTCAACTAGTTTAAAAAACCGAGAGCTCGGAACTAATATATCAAGATCTTACTAATGCCCGCTGTATACGGGACAGTTTCTTGTTCAGAGAAAACTACACAGTTTCTTGTGTCAGAAAAACTGTGCAGTCTGTCAAAACTTCTGTCAAAGACACGCTAAATATGTGTATTTTTGAAACGCGATTTTTCTTGCAGTTATTATCGTATGTTTGCTCTCAGGAAATTGTATTATTTAGCTAATAGCAAATATGTTATTGGTTTTTTTACGTATTTAAAAGCATACAATAAACCAATTCTACTTAAACGTTTACATAAAAAACACTAACTGTCATGTCAGCTTAAATCTGACACGTAAAGCACGCAGTTTTTTCAACAGTTTTTCGTTGTATACGGGACCATTTTCAGACTGCACAGAAAAAACTGCGCAGAAAACTGTCCCGTATATAGCGGGCACTTAAAGCCCACTTTATACGGACAGTTTACTGTGCAGTTTCTTGTTCAGAAAACTAACACAGTTTTCTTGTACCGTTTTCTGACCAATAAAAACTGCGCGGTGTGAATTTTACCTTTACACGGCACAGTTTACTGTCTGTAGGCATGCGCAGAACGCGACAGTCGGACCATACAATACACAGTCGGTCTGCCATAAATGTTGCCATACTAATAATCTCTATCGTCGCCTATCTTTTCGATTTTTTGCAGATCTATCGATTTTGTGGAGATTTATCGAATCTACTGAAAATGTACAACCGATTTACCGATTTTGGAGTCATTTAAATTTTAAAGCATTTATTTTATGCAATTATAAGCGCAGATAAATTCAACATATTATTATGAAACTTTAGGAACTTCTACCGATTTTACAATTTGGCAACATTACTCATCTGTCAAATAGTCGTTATTCGATGTTTTGAATTTCGATCTAGGATTTCAGTTCATATTATTTATTACATTATATTCATATTCGCTATCATAAAAGTTTTACCAAAGTTTATTTGTAATATTACCGATACTATTGAATATTAATACGTATTATACTGCCGTAATCGCCGGCGTGTGATGCGCGCGCCGAAACTGTGTGAAAAAATGTGTGGAATTAACAGGAAACTGTGTAGTAAACTGTCCCTTATATAGGGCTTAAGTCTGTTTATCGCTCAAGACTATCAGTCATAACATTCCAGTTGCGTGATATTCACGTGCACGGTAAGCACCCATTTAAGTACCCGGCACGGATCTATGTATGTACATTAAAACACTGGTTTCCATAAAAAAATCTATTTATTAAGCTTGATATTTTGAACGTGATAACGTTTAATAAACGATCGAACGCCGGCTGCACACACGAAAAAGCATGCCTCATTGTCACACGTTCCGCCTGAACCGAGTGGGCAAGCGAGAGCGCGGAGCAAGCGAAGCGAGAGGCACGATCGCCTAAATCGGCCTAATCGTTTTTGTGACGCATCTATCTCTCTTCCACTCCATCGGCCGATGTACCGAGTAGAAGGGAGACACAGCAGCAGCACAAAGAAGAAAAAACTAAAAAAAAAAAATTTATGAAAAAATTGTAATTTTCAATTAACTCCTGCTTTGGTATTATACAAAATAATGAAAATTCAGTAATATATACTACAATTCCATTCATAGTTTAAGTATGCTATTTTGATTATAATGTGTTCTTATGGTACGTTAATCACGTGAAATTATCGTCCGTGTGACCGACTTTACAGGACAACCAAAAGTTTTTTTTTTAAATTTACATTTGATAACATTGGGTTGTTCCCACTGGTTATCCGAGACAAGAATGACATCTGTGAAGGCGAAGGCCTTAAACACACAAAAACAAATTTTTTACAATGTCCTGAGATGAAATTGCCTAAATCCCGTAAAATGTAGGTATTCATTTAAAACAGACAAAATCACAATTTTAGATCATGGTATGAATGCCATTGAACCAGACGCATTGGCTCCCAAACTACAAGTCGATCAAACTATAATATCTTCCCATACCGCTTGTACTAACCGAATTTTTAAATTTATTGTGGGCAATTAATTTTAATGTGTATATTGAATGATTGCCTTTATAAAAGGCGCTACATGTAGGAGAATTTTTGCTGAACGTCTTACATTCAACTAACCTTTAAAGTGTGATTGAAATAAGCTTTCAATTAAGTTCTTTCCCAGTTTTTATTTTTTATTATTTTATGTTTATTATCCCGTAGATAAATCGTGCCATGTCCCATGCAGTGAATAAATGGGGTTCTCCAGATTTTTTGAGTTATTTGTCCTTAAAAACGTTTTAACTATTTTAAAGTATATTTTTAGGGATTCCAGACGATATAAAACACAGATAAAAATTTTTTTTTCCTATTAAAATTTATGTTTTAAAAACAACGAAAATACGAATGATTTTAAAAAAAAATTGGCTAATGACGTCATATACCCTCCACCGTGAAAGGCGTGAAATTCATTCCGTAGTAAGCGCCTATATTGAAGTGACGTCACACCGCATGCGCGCCAAATGGAGGATTTTGCGAGCGATTTGAAAAAGCGCTATTTTCAAACCGCGCTAGAAAATTCATATGACATCGTAAAAAAATTTATAAAAAGTTCCCTTGATATTGTAAATTTTTAAATCAATTTTTGGAAGTAAAAATAAAAAATCGGAAAGAGTACCCGTAAAAAAGGAAGCGTGATGCTGATACACAGTGTTTTATTGCAAATCGTAATTTTGTAGATGGTGGAGTAACGGTGGGTTCCATCAATTCGTGTGTACAGAGCCCCAACTATAGAATGAAAGAATTTTATATACAGCCGTAATACATACAATGACTTAGAACTTAGACTATAAATAACTTTTGAGATAGAAAGATCGCAACACACTTGAGGCCAGCAAGTGTTAAAAATCTAGGTGTTTTCAAAATGACAATCCGGATTTGTTGACGCCTACAAAACTTCAAACAATTATCACATAATACTTCAAACAATTATCACATAATACTTCAAACAATTAACACATAATACTTCAAACAATTATCACATAATACTTCAAACAATTATCACTTAATACTTCAAACAATTATCACATAATACTTTCTTTAAATAATTATCACATAATACTTTCAACAATTATCACAAAATACTTCAAACAATTATCTATGGATAAACTGCAACCGGTGCGGTGTGATGTAGGAGTTATAAAGGCGGCATTTTGTTCCCTCGCATGGCTGCGAAATCGTGGCACTAATCAGGCCCAAGATAGCAGACTTTTCTAAATTCAAAGAAGAATTTTAGGTGTGGCGGAGGTTTGACTTAGTAAGGAACACAGAAGTGACACAGCAACCTTGGTATCTACCGTCATCCGGCGAAGGCCGTTTCGGATGGCTAGGCCAATACTATGCACGCCTCCGAGAGCCGCCAACCGTGCTGCTATTTTGGCGGGTCAGGTTCTAGGCGTCCTGGTCGTCCACTGTTTCGACAGTTCGTCGGCAGTTTGCGTCAGAGCTGCGGGACGTGGACTTGACTTGGGAGGATGCGCAGGAGCTGGCGCCGATCGCTAGCCTGGAGGCAGCTTGTGGATTCCATATACTCCACATATGGAGCGGATATGGTATGATGATGATGATACTGCAACCGATTTTTGAAAAATGACAATAGGCACGTGTCTTATATTTTTAAAATCTGTATTTTTTTGTGTATATAATAATATTAATTTTATTTTTTTCCGTGAAAAATAAAAAACAATTCATTCAACAAATATTCCTCGTAAAACATATTTTTTAATACGGATTAATCGCAAATGGATGCTTTAAAAACCCCCGTCTCCTACAACCCGAAATCTGGTTAATCTACATCTATTCATTTTTATATTTATATTTTAATGTTATTCACAACAGTGCTATGTTTAGTACAAATTAACAAAGAATTTCAAAATGAGGTAACATTTTAGAACATAACACCAATTACGTGAACAACACAATGTACAAGACCAATTTCTAAAGACGTAAAGTGAGCAAACAGTGGTTATGCTATTCATGTGTATGTGTGTTGTTGTATGTGTGTGGAGTTGGTGCATGTCGTTGGGATATCTGAATATTAAAGCGCAGGAGAGGATAAGTAAAGAGAGAAGAGGATACCCGCCGTCCTGGCAGACCGTCGATGACCATCGCTACGGTGTGTTCGGCGGAGCTGATAGATGCGGGCCTACGGGGGAGAAGGCGAGAGGGCTAGCATAAAAGATAAAAAGTTTAATATCGCAGATTAAGAAAATTTGCACAAATTTTTATTATAATTCGGTTTTTGCTATTGCTTTCTTTATGGATAGTATTAATTTAACTAAATAAACTATACAGGGTTAATTTTTAGTCAGTTAACAAAAAAAAACTGAATTCAGTATCGTTAATAGAACCCATTTCAATCAAAAAACATTTACTTTCTCAATAAAAAAAATTAAAAGTGCCACCCAAATGATTCCACAGAAACAGTAAAGACTTGGTCACCCTAGGCGGAGCCAAAGCTCCCCCCCCCCCCCAATCATCCCCGTCGCACTTACCCTTATGCGCCGCGCATGAACTCAGATGACCAGCTGTGTGTAGGGTGTGCGTAATTTTGTAAAAATTATTAGGGATAAAATAATAAATCGTAAAAATGAAAAAGTACATGTGTTTTTTTTATTGAAATGGGTTCTAACTTAACGATACTGAATTCAGATTTTTTTTGTTAACTGACTAAAAATTAACCCTGTATTTGATGACAAGTTGTTAAAATTGACTTCTTACTCATTTTTCTCGAAAACTGTGAGTCAAATCAATTATTTTTTTAAGTATGGCAGAGTTAGTAAAATCACGCAAATTCATATTAAAATCCAATTTTTAATTTCGTTTTCTTCACGTATTAAATTTGACCAAATAAATTATATTAAATTTGATAAAAATTTGGCAAAAAAATATCGATTTTTTTTACTTACCTACTCAATTTTCTCGAAAACTTTGGGTCCAAAAAAAAAAATATTATTCTACAAAATCGGACTCCAAAAATGATGTAGATTCACTGGTTTCCCGCTTGTACATCGAGTTTTGTTACACCATGTATGCGTTATTTATATCTATTAATTTTATGATGAGAATATTATTTTTTTACCCTATACTGTACCAACCTTTAATTGGTTTATTTTTTCTAACATGATTTGTTTCTCTTGGCTTCCGCTTTAAATAAAATAAAAAATATGTAAATAAATATTTCATTTTGACGGGAATCGAACCCGCGACCTCTAAAATGGCAGTCCAACGAGCTTCTCACTACACCACGAGACGGAGAAATTAAAATACAATAATTACCAAACATTAAAATTAAAATACAGTTTATTTCATTATACTTGTGTCTAATACAGTGAAAAGAGATTTTCCACCCAACTGACTCGAACCACACACACCCCTTTTACTAAACGGTAGCCCTTTGCCACGCCAAGCGAGAACCCAGGGTTCGCATCCCGCGCAGGATTACATTTTGTTCACTGGATGACGATACGTAATCGGGTACCTAATCAAACAGGTCCTTTAGGGTTAAATCGATTTGGACGGCGTGAGTGGCTTTTAGGTGATCGGGTGAAGGGTTTATAATTATTTTATTTATTTTTATTTTATTTGGAAGTGTACAGAGTGTTTTTTAAAAAATATATATATAATAATAATGTTCCCTCACTGGGATAAACCCGCCGAGGGATAACATTTTACAATGTTTATATAATGGGTATATTTCTACATACAATCATTAATGTTAAGGAAAACCCAACATCAATACATTTATATATATTTTTTAAATCATACAGATAAAAGTAGTATGTGGTCTAAATTTAAAATCAAAAACCCCCTGACTATCTACTTGGCCTGATCCATTCCTCCAACTGTGTGCACAGACCCACTCGCCACAATCCATGTTGTTAGGCTACTTTGTATGCTGATGTTTGTCGAGTGTTCTGATGGACAAATGGGAGTAGGTTGTACACTTTACTGATCAAGATAATTAAGTGTTAAGTTTTTCAAATTTTAAAAATAATGAAATATACATAAACTGATAAAGATAATTAAAATCTAAACAGCATTTTTGAAATGAATACACATACTTGTAGACAAATGACTGGATTATACCCATGCTGGGCTGATATCAGATATTATTGATATCCCAAACAGAGACAGAGAAACCTCTGGAAACGAATGTGGGTTATCTAGGCGTTTACAGGGCTTATGACCTGACATTGGCTGGGTTAAGTGGCCACTTGATGTACTACAACATTCCCCAATCCGCCCATCATCTGAAACGATTTCAATATACAGGTAGTTCCAAAAATTTGTCATATATGGTTTATCAGATGATGGGCGAATGGGGAATGTTGTAGTACGTCAAGTGGCCACTTAACCCAGCCAATGACAGGTCATACGCCCTGTTAACGCCTAGATAACCCACATTCGTTTCCCAGAGTTTCTCTGTCTCTGTTGGGATATCAATAATATCTAATATAATTTCTTTTTAAATACCTAATGTTAATATTATTGATATCTCAACAGAGACAGAGAAACTCTGGAAACGAATGTGGTTTATCTAGGCGTTTACAGGGCTTATGACCTGTCATTGGCTGGGTTAAGTGGCCACTTGATGTATATACATCATTGCCCCATTCCGCCCATCATCTGACAACCATGTATGACAATTTTTTTTGAAACTTGTATATATGTTGAGTTTGTTACAGAAGAATCCACATGCGAGTTTGTGTTGACAGATTTTAAATATTTTTAATATTCTTTTCCCTATAGTGACATCTGTTGAGAATATAGTAAAGCATTTTTTAACATGTCTACAAGTATTTGTATTCATTTCAAAATGTTGTTGTTAAAACATAATGTTAGCTTTGATTAGAACAACAACAGCCTCGTAGCATAGTGGTACGTGCATTTTGGCTACGTGAAGGAGGTCGCGGGTCGATTCCCGTAGGGGGTCAACATGAAATATTTATTTACATGTGATTTTCAAATTAATATTTCTGTATTATATTACACATTCGACTTCAAATATGTTGTAGATTCACCAGTTTTTAAGTTGTACTACTAGCTCTGTTCCTCCATTATTTATATTCATATTAACGTAGACCCTGTCACCAGCTAGCTCTCTCGCCTCCTCCCGCGTCAGGCCCGCATCCATCAGCTCCGCCGAATACGTCCGTAGGATGGTCATCGACGGTCTGCCAGGACGGCGGTATCCTCTTTCTCTTTACTTATCCTCTCCTGCGCTTAAATTTTCAGATTTCCCAACACATGCACCACGCTCCACACACATGCAACAACACAACATACACATGACATAACATAACCACTATTTGCTCACTTCACGTCTTTAGAAATTTGTCTTGTACATTGTGTTGTCCACGTAATTGGTGTTATGTTGTATAAATATGTTACCTCAAATTGAAAATTCTTAGTTCATTGTGCCAAACATAGTACTGTGTAAACATTAAAATATAAATAAATAAATCAATTAATAAAAGCCCCATGGGCGTTGGATAAATGATCTCTCCGAAAACATGTGTCGAAATTTAACTGTCACGTATTTAAAATTAATTCGACGGCATTTATACGGATTTATAAAATGGATGTTATAATGCAGGAACCTTCCCAGTAGTGAATAAAACAACTCTCTAGAACAACTTATTGCAATCGGATATGCGGTTTACGAATCCATAGAGGACATACAAACATACATACAAACTTACATTCATTTTTTTATATTTTGCCGTCAAATTGTACGATATTCAAATTTTTTTTTAATATCAGATAATTCCTCTGTCGTTATGATTCATTTTCCTTTGATTAATTTAACCTGAAATATCTCAGTGTATTTTCCCTCCATATTATTATGATTGTAGTACAAAATACAACCCCCATGGTTGTATTTTGTTAGTTCCCCATTCCATCTAGGATTTGACATATTAGTTTATTCATAGATTAATACATTTACAGTCTGAACAGTTAAAATCCGTGTTAAGTCGGACATTTACATTTAATGCTTCTACATATATCATCATCATTTCAGCCCGTTGAGGTCCACTGCTGGACATAGGCCTCCCCCTGCCGTCTCCACTCCTCCCTCCACTGTCTTCCAGCAGACTTCCTGAGCCTCTGGTTTCTCGGTCTCCGATTGCTCACACCTCGACCACCTGTCGCCCGTCATTCTGGCTATGTGACCGGCCCATTTCCACTTCAACCAAGCAATTAGCTCCGCCACGTCGCAGACCTTTGTCTGCGTCGGATCCAATCGTTCCTTTTTCGGTCTCTTAATGTTATTCCAAGCATAATTCTCTCCATGCTCCTCTGTGCAACTTGCAACTTATGGGAGAATTGCTTGGTCAGAGTCATTGTTTCCGCGCCATAAGTAAGGACGGGCAGAATGCATTGGTTGTCAGCCAACACTCGAGTCTTGAGTGAGTTGGGGATGGAGCTTCTTAAGAGTAGAATTTAGCTTTCCAAAAGCCACCTAAGAGAAATTTATCCTCCTATCCACCTCGCTGGTCATACATACTCGCTCTACATATATACCCAGCAATAAAATAATTAAAAAATACATGATCTAGTACACTACACCAATGCACTATTTGTAAACATTCTCGCGCTAACCAATGGCATTTACATTGCATCAAAATACCCTTATTAAGTTGCATTACAATTACATTAATTTATATTGCTTCAAAAGTACATTTATTAAACATTTTGGGTCGTGTTCAAATACTTGCACACAATTCTGGATTTATCCCAAGACGGGAGTAGGTATATATTTTATTTTAAAATAAAATATATACCTACTCTCGTCTTGGGATAAATCCAGAATTGTGTGCAAGTATTTGAACACGACCCAAAATGTTGTATAAAAATTCCTGGTCTAAATATAAGTAAAATAAATTGCAGAGTCATCTGCAGGCGATTACTAGTACTTAATTTAACTCGAAAAAAGTCTTAACACATAAATAAAGTAATCTGCTAATAAAATACTTAACTTTAATATCAATGCATAGATGGCGCGTTCAACTCGCTGGTGGATGATTCTTGATTCGTAGCGTAAATACAAAATCAAAAATGTTACCTGGTGTGGATATTCGCTAATAAGCGGAATGGGGAATGTTGTAGTACCTACATAAAGTGGCCACTTAACCCAGCCAATGACAGGTCATAAGCCCTGTAAACGCTCGAATATCCATATTCCTGAATTTGAAAAAATTCTACCTCATCTCTGTAGGGATATAAAAATAAAACATTTATTAAGTTACATAACAATTAATAAATTTTGGTATTAAGATGAATAAACTACTTCAAAAACAAGTTGTAAAAAGTTACAAAATACACATATATAAAAGTTAATAAAAAGGATCAACTTGATCGAGCTGCCATAAATTGGTTTAACATTGAGCGCTTATAGTTTTGCAGAGTGTAAGATAAAATATCAGCAGTCTCTTCATATTTATTGACTAATGAATGTAATGGTGGTATAGTCGAGTTACTGTGTTGGTTAGATGTTGAACCAGGACAATGAAACAAGAACTTACACCTGCTATTTACTGAAGGCACTCTAAAATTAATCTATTCTATTATACTAGGGACATCATAGTAAGAGTTTATTATTTTATATAAAACTATTAAATCATTTACAGTTCTCCTTTCGGAAAGTGAGGTTAATTTTAAAAGTGATAGTAAAAAATCATTGTTTGCATTTTGCGCAGGTATGTTTAATTTAAAATTGATAAAACGTAGGAATTTATTTTGTACTTTTTCCAAGTTGTAAATATGAATGTTATAATGAGGAGACCATATTGGAGAATTAAATTCCATTTGGCTTCTAACAAGGGAGCAATACAGAACTTCAATCGATTTTGACGATTTGAAATTTTTAGTAATAATTTTTAGTACAGGAACAATATGTTTAAAACTAACCTCTTAAATTTGCGTTACTTATTATGAAAACATGTTCATTTGTAAAATGGCGTCGCTTCAATGATCAATTACTTAATTTCATAATATCTCCTTTACCTTTCTCTTCCCCATACGATTCATTGAAGAGTGAAGATGACAGGCGACACTGCTGCGGTCGATTTAGCAACTTGTTTCCTGCCTAGTGAACAGACAAAGGCGACATCTATGGTTCAGTCGCAGGTCTAATTACGTCACTTTGATCTCGGCAGTGTAAAATGGCCGACAAGATGGCGGACAAAATGGCGGACGCAGCCAACTGTCACCTGCGTTATTTATAAATTTGTCTAGTTAAACACGATTAGGTTTTAAATTATTCAAATTACATATTACTAGGTATTACTTTCCATTCTCCGCATTGGCGCATAGGGCACTTTATAGACTGCATGGCTACACCATGTCCTGTGTATTGTGATCATCTTACTACATATATTATATCGCACCTTCGGTAAGACAAGGACACAAGACACAATTGCACGTTTTGTAATATCTCAGACCTCAGCACGTCCTAGGCAGACATTGAAAGTGATAATATATGTATATATGTATTGAAAAGTGTTTCTGTTATTTGTTTTATTATAATATTTATTTAGTATATATATTTTTTTACATAGACCAATATATTTTACATTACACTTTTTCGTAACTATTCGTATCCTATCATTATTATTAATTCAATTTAGCCATGATATAATATCTACACCTGTAAATAAATGAACGTTTATTGAATGTCTCTGGGGTTTTTTTACTTGACATAATTAAAAACGTTCATAGGCTAATATTTGATTCATCAAACGATCTATCTTATTTATGTATTTGGTGGGTAACCATTTTTGTACTCTTCATTACCTCCTGGCTACCTGTTTCCATAGCTTTTCCCAGTTGACTTTGATATCGATTTTTTTTCCTCTGTCTTATTCTCGTCACAATATTGAAAATATTGATGGTTGTTCTCTTTCGTCGGTGTCTTCTTCATAATCTTTTTTTGTTGTGTCTTCCCTTTTTATCTTTTTTTGTGGATCTTGCAACTCGTTTTTTGTCTGTGATTTCACTTGTACCATTGGGATCACTTTTTTCTTCGAACGTTTCAATTTTTTCAGTTAGCTGAGTTTCACTTTCTGAACTTTTGATTTTTCCAATATCATCTACTGATCTTGCTAATCCATTATTTTGTATTTTTACGACATTGGATTTATTAAAACCACTATTTTCTACAGGTGTTTTATCTCCCACCTTTTACTGAATTTCGTTTATTTTATTTATGATATTTTCGTAAATAAAAAGTGGATAAGGACATTGAGAGAAGAGTTAGTGCCGGAAACAGAGTTAATAGTGACTTGAAATCGATAAGAACTTACCGAAAGAAAGCAAAATTGGCAGTACACAACAACGGAGTTCTGGTACCAACCCTTATGTATGGTAGTGAAGCGTGGTGTTGGGAAAAATAAGGATGAAAGTAGACTGAATGCTGTTGAAATGCGATCTATGTGTGGTAAGACTATGTATGGGTGTACAAATGTCGAAATTAGAGCAGAGTGCGCCAGCTGAAATAAGCATTATCGACAAAATTAAGAAAGGGCTTTTACGATGGTTTGGTCGTGTGGAGCGAATGAGTGATGAAAGAACGGCTAAAAGAAGTTTAAATGCAAGTGTGCCTGGATGTAGAAGCCGCGGTCGAGAAAGACATGGTCAAGTACTTGAAAGTGGTCATGTGAAAAGTTGGAATAAGTATGTCAGGACAGAGTGGTGTGGCGTTCTATCCTCTCTGCCTATCCCTACGGGGAAATGACGTGATGGTTAGTTGGTTAGTTAGTTAGTTTAAACACGTTTCCAAATCATTATTTGTTATCATATATGATTGCTTGATTCTCTTTATTCTCAGATTTTTCATGAGGTTCGTGATCACCATCATTTTCATAACCTGTATCTTTTTCTAAAATACCGTTCAAATAACTGTTAGCTGTTTCACTATCTTTTCGAAGCTCTTCATTGATTTCTGGCACATTGTCATATTGTATATTATCTTCCATTTCATCATCCTTAAATCCATAATCTTCAGATTCATCTAAAATAACATCAAGGTCATGTTTTGCTTCACCGCTGACTTTTTTTTGGTTAATTTGATTAATTTGATGAATTCCTGTCATTTTTTCATGCTGAGTTTCATTTTCAACTGTTGTATCGTCTTGTACTAATAATCTGTTAGAATCTCTATTTGCTTCATTGCTATCTTGTTCATACATGATATCTTTTGATTTTTTATGTTTATTTTGATGCTCCATAGATTCAATTTGATCAGTTCCGGGGTTTTTAGAACTATTTTTTCGTAAAGGTTGGCCCACAGTACCGTTAAAACAGCGAATTGATTCATTTATATGATCTGATCTGTCGTCTGTGTGACCAGGTGAAGGATCCATTTTTTTATTTCTTCCTACTGTTGAGGGCTTAGCACTATTTTTGTTCATTCTGTATCTTAACGGCCAAACGATATCTTCTATCCAACCGACGTATTCCGAAACTCTGGTGTAGACCCCGGGGGAGTTTCTGAAGCCGCAAAACCTCCCAACGTATAGAGGAAGAATGTTCTTTTGCAATCAGGATGCTGAAAAATTAAATAAAAAATTATTGGTATCCCAACAGAGACAGAGAAACTCTGGAAACGAATGTGGGTTATCTAGGCGTTAACAAGGCTTATGACCTGTCATTGGCTGGGTTAAGTGGCCACTTATTGTACTACAACATTCCCCATTTCGCCCATCATCTGATACACGTTCACACATTTTAGATTCCGACGCGTGCTTGTGTCGTCTAAATTTTTTAAACATTTTTTTATCTCCTTTGACGAATAAAATATTAAAATAATAAGTCGATGCATGCACGCACCTATACCTTTTCCAAGGGTTTTTTTACTTTTGACAGCTCGATTATGTGTCGTTTAGGGATGTCCTAATGCGTTACCGAATCGATTTATTATTAAAATCGACTTTATTTATGAAAAAGTTTAAATCAATTAAAAACATTTATATTTTATTTTTGTTCAACATTTTGTAGTTTATAAACATACCCAGACGTTTAAAGCAGAGTTTATATTACGAAAGCGCTGTCGTAAAACTTTTTTTTAACAGTCTTTATTCAATAAAAAATATTACAAAAAATACATAATTTCTTTACAATTTTTTTTTTAAAAATACAGTCCCGATAAACTCCTTAATTGGAGTTTTGTCATCGGGTGCAGGAGCTACAGAAAACTTAAATATGCGCAGGACTATTTTATTGTAGTAATGTAAATTGAGAAATTCTGTGTCGCGACAAAACAAAGAAAAAAAAAACAAATAGGTTAAAAATTTAAATCACATTTTGAATAATCCTCGTTTGCATAAGTAGGCTCAATAAACATCGATATCGATAAATATCGGAGCTAAAGAACATGTGCTTCACTATCGTAAAGAAAAAAACATGATGTATTGCATTTTTCGGTCTATGGTTGCCTGTCAATAATTACGGAACTTTATAGGCGCCCATGTGTCAAAAGTAAAATAAACGCTTGGAATACCTAACTAACTAACTCACCATCACGCCATTTCCCCGAAGGGGTAGGCAGAGAGGATAGAACGCCACACCACTCTGTCTTGGCACACTTCTCTTGCTTCCTCCACATTCATACATCTTCTCATGCACGGACGTCGATTATTCCGACTTCTTACATGCCCACTTTCAAGCACTCGTTTTACTTGATCATGCCATGTCTTTCTCGGCCTTCCTCGAATTCTACATCCAGGCACAGTCACATCGTATATTTTTTTAGCCGTTCTTTCATCATCCATTCGCTCCACATGACCGAACCATCGTAAAAGACCTTTCTTGATTTTGTCGATAATTTGTCTCAGCCTTGCACTGCACTATGCTCTAATTTGGACATTAGTACACCTATCATACAAAGTCTTACCACACATTCGCCTGAGAGATCGCATTTCAACTGCATTCAATCTACTTGAACGCTTGGAATACTTATGGTCGATATCTAAAATGTGTGAAAGAATCATTGCTCTAATGTTGAATTACAGTGAAAAACTAGAGAACTACGTTTGTAAAGGAAGTATGGTGGAGTATGCTCTTAATCCACCGTTTACTAACTGTGAGATGTGTGTGTGAAAGAGACTGTGTGTGAGGGTGACAGAAGATGTACGAACGTGTGTGTGTATGTAGTATGTCTGCTGTGTGCCCGTGATTCCCAGTTAGAGCTCTGAGGAGCGTAGACAGTAGTTGAATAGTAATATATACAATTTTCAGCTTCTTTAAATTCTTTAGAGAAAACTGTTCCAGAAAGTAAGAAACAAATTAACTTGAAGTATGATTCGACCCTAGGGATTCTATTTCAAGTTAAAGATTTTAACCAAAAGACTAAAACATAAATGCACACAAATTGAACCGATATTTGATCCATTATAATTGAAAAGTAGTTCAAATTTTTTTTATTTTATTTATCACATTGGTGCTTTATTTATTGTCACTCTAGTATACTGTCAAACCAACGTCGATCACAGGGTGCACAGAAAAGGAAAATACTTTAGGTATAAAAAGTGTGTGCTTCATCAGCTGTAAAATACACCAAATATTCATTTTTCGGGTAAGATTTATATAATTTCACTAGTTTCTATAATTACTCTATCCATATATTGAAATTAAAGGTGTACCAATAAAAAAGGATGAGAATCTTTTTTCAATACTGGAAGGCATTGGCAGGCAAATTAACTATTCTTTACCTAAAACGCAAATCAACTATATATCTCGTGTACCGATTCACAACTCGAAAGATAAGTTGATAATAATGAGTTTTGTCAACCGGTATATCAAAGAAGAATTCATATCCGCAGCACGTGCCGTTAAGAACCTATCAGCAAACGACATAGGGTATCATACTACTAATCGCATTTATATCAATGATCACCTGACTCCTTCAACCAAGAAATTGCTGACGATGACAAAATCCAAGTTGAAGAACGAAAATGGCTACAAGTACATCTGGATTAAATATGGCAAAATCCATGCGAGACGGAACGACACCTCCAACATCCACATAATAAATAACGTTAATGATTTAAACAATCATTAACGTTATTTATTATAAAAAAACCTTAGAAATTTTTTTTATTACGTATAAAATTTGCGTGGACCAATACGGCCGACTGCAAAAATCCACTCGGACCGGTAAAGGTTAAGCCCCCATACCAATAGATCACACTAACCGATGGGAAGATCTGCAGGGCCCCCCGGAGTCCCCCTGGCAGGTGTCTCGGCCCCCGTTCTCCAGGTCCCCAGCGCAGATCTGAGTGGGCAGGATACCGTACTGCAGAACGCCCCCTTTATTCCTTGCCATCGTCTGGAAACCAGCAACTCATCATCATCATCATATATGTCAAAGTTTATTTATTTATTCAAAATTTAGCCACCAGATTGGTTACCGTCCCGCAGCTCTGACGCAAACTGCCGACGAATTGTCAACAGTGGACGACCGGACGCCGACAACCTGATGCCTTGTGAAATAGGCAAACATGGTGGCGGCTCTCGAGAGGCGTGCGTAGTATATGGGGAAACGCCTTCGCCGGATGACAGTAGATACCAAGGATTGGGTTGCTCACCTCTGTGTTCCTTACAAAGTCAAACCACCGCACACCTAAAATTCTTCTAAGACACCTATCCTCAAAACTCGGAAGTCTGCTGTCTTGGGCCCTGGTTAGGTGCCATGATTCGCAGCCATAGAGAAGAACAGGTGTGATGCAGGAGTTATAAAGGCAGCATTTTGTTTTAACCGAGTAAATATCCGATCTCCAGACAGCTTTCATACTGTTTAATGCGGTGCCCGCTACTCCAAGCCGCACTCCCAGTTCTTTCTGAACTCTGCCGTTTTCTGTCATGTACGCTTCCAGGTACGCTCCCGATCGCTTGGCCTGGAGGCAGTTTGTGGATTCAAGGCATGCTCCACATAGGGAGCGGATATGGTATAATGAATGAATGAAATTGGTTATCTCTAGTGGTGATTGCTTTATGTGGTGTGCACAGAGAGAAATGAAAGAGTACTTACAGTTTAAATTTTACAGAGTAAATACAATACAATGAAAACTTAACTAATTAAACTAAGATTGACATGAATTATAAAAGTAGAAAAGTGTGATATGAATTTAGATTGCCCTTACAATTTGGCGGCAAGAAATTTGTGCAAAACCGACGTGTAGTCACGATGAAGGTTAAAATGTCTCTCGTCATTGTTCGATAGCGTTCGGCAGAGTTCGGTAGATCTTGCTTCGTCGTCCCGCGTTACGCATTGCTTCCGCCACAAAAGCTTCATGTACAATCTTCCAACTAACCCCCAGTTATTTTAGTGATCATTTATTGTACCGAGTATTGGTGGGGAGATAAAACATAAAAATAACGTTACAAGATTAATACACTTAAATATGACATCGGGAAATGGAATAGAGGAAGGAAGGAAAGGGATAGGGAAGAGGATGAATGAAGGATGTTTTAAAGGTTTGGGGAGAGGTAGTAATGCTTCAGACGTTTCTTAAAAACAAATAAGGAGGGTGCATCTTTCTATTACTACTAGACTACTTTACGTTATTCGGACCAAATGGTGCATAGGGCACTGCATCGGTACACCAAGTGCAGCAGGTAAGATGTTCAGTCATACGCTTCAGTACCAATCCAAGGTATCATACATAGAATATTAATATGAAAATCGCATGTAAGTAAATATTTCAAGTAGACCCTCTACGGGGATCGAACCCGCGACCTCGTGCACGGTAGCCAAGTGCGCTTCCACTATAATAATAATAATAATAATAATGCTATATTTAGCATCATCTTTGATACAGTACATAATAAAATAAAATAAAATAAAATAAAATAAAATAAAAAAATAAAATAAAATAAAATAAAATAAAATAAAATAAAATAAAATAAAAAATAAAATAAAATAAAATAAAATAAAATAAAATAAAATAAAATAAAATAAAAAAAAAAATAAAATAAAATAAAATAAAATAAAATAAAATAAAATAAAATAAAATAAAATAAAATAAAAATAAAAATAAAATAAAATAAAATAAAATAAAATAAAATAAAAATAAAATAAAATAAAATAAAAATAAAATAAAATAAAATAAAATAAAATAAATAAAATAAATAAAATTAAATTAAATTAAATTAAATAAAATAAAACAAAATTAAATAAAATGAAGTAATATAAAAAAAAATAAATAAAAAGATAATGTGATCAAGGTGGTCGAAAATTTTAAAATGCTTCAGGAGTGGGCCGTCCGCGTACAGCAGCGCGGCTTGGACCATCCCACTCCTGCACCCAAACAGCCGACTCCTGAAGCTGGCCACTTTAAAGCGCACCGTGGCTTCAAATGAGTTTATTCCTGGGATAGCAAACATACCGGAAGCACTGCAGAACCTTGGTAAGCGGTTCAGTATTCTAAAGGCGTAATAACGCCTTTATATTATTATACTGCACTCTTGCTGCTGAGTATTGACACCATAATTCACAAGTGTACATGGGCGTGCAATACGTCCTAAACAGTGCCAGCTTCACCTGGGGTGAGCACATAGAGAATGCTACGATGAAAGAACGAATCATTATGTTACTTACCTTCAAAGACTTGTTGCATTGTTTAGAAGAAATAATGTTTAAATCCACATGCATCATGGTTAAACTGCCCGTCTCGTGGTCTGTAAATAAAACATAATATCAGATACTGGACTGAAAAAAGACTCAATAGTCTTTAAAACAGTCCAGTAGCTCAAGCACAGATAACTATCGACGTAGTTAAAAGCGTGCTATTCACGTGCTAACGCTAACGATTTGAGCGATCACAGTGACATTCGTTCGATACCGTGGTATCGATAGCCGAACATAGCCGATCTGAGCCGAGCGGGGCCGATGCACGCTATAACGCGGCCTTACGTCAAACGTCAAATCATCGCGCTTGGCTGATTTTTGAAGTTATACTTCTTTGCGCCCGTTAGACACTTTGGGGTGGGATGTTGGTCGAGAAACCGCGTCACGCTGATTTTTAAGAGAAAATGGCGCTTAAGAGAAAATGGCGCCACAGTCACTGATGCTTGTATTGGTCTGACTTTGACAGTTGTCATTTCTTTTGTTTATTTACTTCTTACGCGTCATTTTAGCGAATTATCTTTTTAGAAAATACGCTATTGCAATGGCTTCGGTTTTTCTCCATGACTTAAAGATGAAAGAATGATTATAGAAGAAATAACAGATAATGATAATATAGGTGTATAATATAATAATGAAGTCACGTATGATATATATGAATATAAATATATTGAATAATATTGAAAAATGTCTTATATTTCATTTATATATCCTGTCTGTTTGTGTGCGTGAGTGTGGGTGTATGAGAATGGCCAAAGAAGTATAACTTCCACCGTGTGGTCCGACGCACACCGATTTCTTTTTTATTATTTCGACTGCTTTTCTCAATATTTGGCTTGCCGAAAACCGACTAAATTATAATAAAGATTGAATGAAGATTTGTGCGAATAAGATATATCTCGGGAAATGGCTCGCGACTAGTATGCGCTCGTTTAATAATCCCGATCGATAACTTTTAACGCGTGTTCCATTGTGATCGCGAAAACGTTAAACATCCATGGGTAAGAAATCGTTATCACGTCGCTTATTATTGAATCGGTACTGATCTGTGATCGAGCAACAGGGAAAGGGTGGGGCTTTCATTGTATTAAAAATGTAGAGTTTTTAGTTAGAACGTATTACCAAAGTTGGTTTTGCCGTATCCAGATGCTCTAGCTATCTTGACGTTGTCTAGAGGAACGAGTGGTAGGCAAGCTATCCTTATGTTTACCCCAAGATCATAAATAGGAGCATCCAATTTCAGAAGAGCGATGTCGTTGTATCTAAAACATTTCAAAACTCTTTACATAATTGATATAACTTTAAGACAACAGTATGAAAGCTGTCTGGAGATCAGATGTTTACTCGGTTAAAACAAAATCCCGCCTTTATAACTCCTGCGTCAAACCTGTTCTCCTCTATGGCTATGAATCGTGGCACCTAACCAGGGCCCAAGATAGACTTCTGAGTTTTGAGAATAGGTGTCTTAAAATAATTTTAGGTGTGCAATGGTTTGACTTTGTAAGAAACACAGAGGTGAGGCAACGGACACAGCAACCCTTGGTATCTACTGTCATCCAGCGAAGGCGTTTTGGTTGCCTAGGCAATACACTACGTATGCCTCCCGAGAGCCTTAACCATGCTTGCCTATTTTACAAGGCATCAGGTTCTCGGCGTCCTGGTCGTTTACTGTTGACAAAAAGTGTCGGCAAGTTTTGCGTCAGAGCTGCGGGAAAGTGGACTTGACTTGGGAGGACGCACGGGAGCTGGCGGCCGATCGCTTGGCCTGGAGGCAGTTTGAGGATTCCATATGCTCCACACAGGGAGCGGATATGGTATAATAATGTGCATGAGAAGATGTATGAATGTAGAGGAAGCAAAAGAAGTATTACTTTCGACCTGGCGTTCTATCCTCTCTGCCTACCCCTACGGGGAAATGGCGTGATGTTTAGTTAGTTAGTTAGTAGTTAAGTATATTATTTGATTCCATATTCTTTCCTATTGATTGCTAGGTATACTGTATTACTAACTTCGAAGGGGGTCTATACTCGGGATGTCGGATTATTTCAGAAAATTTCCTCTCCTGTACAATCTCGTCCTCTAGCTCCTCTTCCTCTAAATACACAAGTTCCTAATCTTGCCCTGAGAGGGGGCCCCCTGAAACAGAAGATAATCATATCATATGGATTACATTTCTTTAAACTGGACAGTTTAGAAAAAATGAGAAAAGTAATCGATCTCACTTGCTTGCATAAAATTATAAATAGTCACCTTGACACAACGCTAATAAGCGAAATCGGTCTGCGTGCCAATTTACGACATTTTCAGAGTTGAGCGCTTTTCCTCCAATACAGGATATTGGTTACAATCCTCTCTCTCGTATGTGCAGAGAGTACAATGTAATACACAGGGACAGCACTGAAGGTACACATGGGACATCTTCGGAAGCTCCGTAGACGGGTTCAAGAAAAGGTTGTTTTTGAGATATATATGTGTAATCACTCTTGCTTTTATATTTTCTTAATCATTATATTTACTTATATTTATACTTACTTAATCATTGTGTGTATGTCACTCAATTAAGCACGATGTGAACAATTTTAAAGGGCAATTGGTCTACTTAGGCATATTTTAAAATATTTTTTGTATTATATTTTTATCCTTTTGTCTGTTATTGTTCCTAACAAAATAAAATAAAATATGGAGAGTAAGACAAATAAAATAACACTACAATGAAAGCCCCACCCTTTCCCTAGACTGCTTAAAAGACTATTGAGTCTTTGTTCAGTCCAGCCAACTCTACCGATTTTCTCAACAAGCTAAACCGCGATTTTAGGATTGTTAGTGTGATAAAAATACGGATGAATTTACTATTATGTACGCGAACAAATGCTTTCATATCCGCTCCCTATGTGAGCATATGGAATACACAAACTGCCTCCAGGCCAAGTGATCGTCCGCCAGCTCCCGTGCATCCTCCCAAGTCAAGTCCACGTCCCGCAGCTCTGACGCAAACTGCCGACGAATTGTCAACAGTGGACGACCAGGACGCCGAGAACCTGATGCCTTGCAAAATAGGCGAGCATGGTGGCGGCTCTCGGGAGGCGTGCGTATAGTATATATTTTTTCCCTCTAGTGACATCTGTCCAGAAGATCAAGTACATCAAATGGCCACTTTAACCCAGCCAATAACAGGTCATAAGCCCTGTAAACGCCTAGATAACCCATATTCCTTTCCAGAGTTTCTCTGTCTCTGTTGAGATATCATCAAAATTACATTTTATTGGTTAAATTACTTATAACGGTTATATAAAAAAAATGGTTATATTTTTAAAACGCGTGTGCGTAAGTGCTTATCAAAAGAAGCTAAATTGGCAGTTCATAATGGAGTTCTGGGTACCAACCCTTATGTATGGAAGCGAAGTATGGAGTTGGAAAAAAGACGGACGAAAGTAGACTGAATGCAGTTGAAATGCGATCTATGTGTGGTAAGACTATGTATGATAGGTGTACAAATGTCCAAATTAGAGTAGAGTGCAAGGCTGAGATAAGCATTATCCACAAAATTAACCTTTTACGATGGTTTGGTCATGTGGAGCGAATGAGTGATGAAAGAACGGCTTAAAGAAGTTTAAATGCAAGTGTGCCTGGATGTAGAAGCCGCGGAAGGCCGAGAAAGACACGGCATGACCAAGTACGACAAGTGGACATGTGAAAAGTCGGAATAATCGGCGTATGTGCATGAGCAGATGTATAAATGTAGAGGAAGCAAAGGAAAAGTATAAATCAGGACAGAGTGGTATGGCGTTCTAAATCCTCTCTGCCTAATGGCGTGATGGTTAGTTAATAAGAGAATACTCACGTTCTTGCATCTCCTATACAATGTGCTGCACTTAGTACCCACAGTGGGCTTATTAATGACCCACCACAATTGTATATTATTTCTTCCTTCGGCTTTATTTTGTATCCAATCATCACCTTAAAGCCACAAGATTTTTGATAAGTATTTTCGGAGTAACAGCTCGTGTCAAGATGCCCAGATCCCCCTGGCTTTGTCGGGACAAGTCATCGAAAGGGTCGAGAGCTTTAAATACCTGGGAGCGTACATGACAGAAAACGGCAGAGTTCAGTAAGAACTGGGAGTGCGGCTTGGAGTAGCGGGCGCCGCATTCAACAGTATGAAAGCTGTCTGGAGATCGGATGTTTACTCAGTTAAAAACAAAATTCACCTGCATCACACACACACTGTTCTCCTCTATGGCTGCGTATCGTGGCACCTAACCAGGGCCCAACATACCAGACTCCTGAGTGCAGAGAATAGGTGTCTTAGGAGAATATTAGGTGTGCGGTGGTCTGACTGTGTAAGGAACACAGAGGTGAGCAACCCAACCCGCGGTATCTACTGTCATCGGCGAAGGCGTTTCCCCATATACTACGCACGCCTCCCGAGAGCCGCCACCATGCTTGCCTATTTTACAAGGCATCAGGTTCTCGGCGTCTACTGTTGACAATTCGTCGGCGGTTTGCGTCGGAGCTGCGGGACGTGGACTTGACTTGGGAGGATGCGCGGGAGCTGGCGGCCGATCGCCTGGCCTGGAGGCAGTTTGTGGATTCCATATGCTCCACACAGGGAGCGGATATGGTGTGACTGATCATCCTACCTCCACGGAATAAAATGATCAGGATACACTGCACTCGGTGTACCGATGCAGTGCCCTATGCACCATTGGGTGCGTAGGGAAAGTAGTAGAAGTATGGAAATACATAAAGTATAATATCGATTGTTGACAGCGTAATTTTTCTCAACCAATCCCACTTATAACTAACTAACTAACTAACTTACCATCACGCCATTTCCCCGAAGGGGTAGGCAGAGAGGATAGAACGCCACACCACTCTGTCCCGACATACTTCTATTGCTTCCTTCACATTCATGATCTTCTCACGCGCGCACGTCGATTATTTCCGACTTCTTACATGTCCACTTTCAATCACTTGTTTTACTTGATCATGCTATGTCTTCCTCGGCCTTCCTCGCCTTCTGCATCCAGGCACAGTCGCATCATATATTTTTTTAGCCGTTCTTTTATCATCCATTCGCTCCACATGACCGAACCAACGTAAAAGACCTTTCTTTATTTTGTCGTTAATGCTTATCTCAGCCGCGCATTCTGCTCTAATTTTAACATTAGTGCACCTATCATACATAGTTTTACCACACATTCGCCTGAGAGTTTGTTGTAATATGATCAGTCTCACGCTTCAACGCCAGTCAAAAGTATCACATATTATATTTTTAAATATATTTTTTAATGTGAAAATCACATTTAAATAAATAATTTTATTTTAATCTTCCTCGAATCGAGCCTTTTGAAAAATCAAGTATAAAATACTAGGCTAGCTAAGCGAAATGGTTAAAAATTAATTGATTAAATAAATAACTAAAATAGATTACCATATGTGGAAATTCCAAAAGGTCGGCTGGTACACGCTGCGGAGAGCCGTGAAGAAGTCTCCGACATTCAACCATTTTTTTCCCGTACTTACTACATTCTGAAACAATAATTCGCACTTAATTTCGCTAATGACATTTTAAATAGCATAAAGTCTGTCATAAAGTGTCTATCGCAAGAGGCTAAATTAGCAGTTCATAATGGAGTCCTGGTACCAACCCTATTGTAAAGAAGCCCATCTCCCAAAACATTTCCCAAAACACCATATTAATCATCGTCGTTCGGCATGCATTTATTTAATTATTTCAAATCCCGCAAACCTCCTCAATATTATGTTCGCCTGTTGATCACAGATCACTATCGACGCGGTAATAAGCGACGTGATAACGATTTCTTACCATGGATGTTTAACGTTTTCGCGATCACAATGGAACACGCGTTAAAAGTTATCGATCGGGATTATTAAACGAGCGCATCAAGTCGCGAGCCATTTCCCGAGATATATCTTCTTCGCACATATCTTCTTTCAATCTTTCCGAGTGCCGTATTACATTTAGCCGGCGTTCGGCAATCCAAATATTGAGAAAAGCACTCGACATAATAAACACAATCCGACACGCGCGTTGACTTTCTTGATTTGACGTTGACGTTTAGCAAGTAGCCGCGATATTTATTATTATCTATGGTGCTCGGCAACGCGAACGTGGTATGAACGTATGTTCATTGTGATCGGTCAAATGGTTAGCGTTAGCACGTGTTAGCACGTTTTTAAACTACGTCGATAGTTATCTGTGATTGAGCTACTGGTATAGTTTAATCTCCTGAAACACCATATCTTTTCCTGGCATGCCTTTATTTAAGCTATCTTTATATATGGCGCAGTTTACTACACAGTTTTCTGTGCAGATCTGAAAACGGTCCCGTATAAAGGTAAAACTGCATGAAAAACTGTGTGCTAGTGTCAGATTAAAGCTGACATGACAGTCAATGTTTTTTATGTAAACGTTTAAGTAGACATTGGTTTATTGTATGCTTTTTAAATACGTAAAAAACTAATAACATATTTACATTATTAGCTAAATATACAATTTCCTGAGAGCAAACATACGATAATAACTTACAATCGCGTTTCAAAAATACACATATTTAGCGTGTCTTTTGACAGAACTTTGACAGACTGCACAGTTTTCTGAACAAGAAACTGTGTAGTTTTCTGAACAAGAAACTGTCTCATATAAAGTGGGCATTATAACTAGAATAAAGTGTTCAATTGATGAAATATTAGGTTTTGTCTTACTACGGAACAAGCAACGACAGGTAAAGAGGTACACCACTTCAGACACCTCTTCAACATTATGTGTTCCTGGTGAAATGTATTCTCCTGATACATATTAAATAGGGAATATGGTGATATGGTAAGGGAATTAATTATATGGTGAATTGTCTTCAATTATGTATTTGTGTGTTTTTGGGCATCAACGTTTCAGACATCTCCTCAATATTATGTTTGCCTGGTTAGAATTAATCTCCTAAAACAACTTATTTATTGTTATCCATCGGCATGCATTTATTTGATTATTTCAAATCACGCCAACCTCCTCAATATTATGCTCGCCTGGAGCTCAATCACAGATAACGTGCTAACCACGTGCTAACGCTAACGATTTGACCGATCACAATCAACATACGTTCCATACCACGTTCGCCGAGCCGGCAACGCGATATCGCGGCCAAACGTCAAACGTCAAATCAACGCGCGTGTCGGATTGTTTATTATGTCGACTGCTTTTCTCAATATTTGGCTTGCTACGCCGGCTAAATGCAATACGGGGGCGGCACTCGAGAAAGATTGAATGAAGATATGTGCGAAGAATATATATCTCGGGAAAGGGCTCGCGACTTGATGCGCTCGTTTAATAATCCCCGATCGATAACTTTTAACGCGTGTTCCATTGTGATCGCGAAAACGTTAAACATCCATGGGTAAGAAATCGTTATCACGTCGCTTATTACCGAGTCGGTAGTGATCTGTGCTCGAGCAACTGGTATAGTTTATTCTCCTGAAACACCATATCTTTTCTTGGCATGCCTTTATTTATAATTAGGATAAGTGTTCAATTGATGTAATTAATATTAGGTATTGTTTTACTACGGAACAAGCAACGACAGTTAAGGAGGCACCAAGGTGAAAAAGCGTTTTAGCCAAAATTGTAGTTTAGCGGAGATACGAGCTTTTCGATTACTTATGCCTCCCGAGAGCCTTAACCATGCTTGCCTATTTTAACAAGGCATCAGGTTCTCGGCGTCCTGGACTTCCACTGTTGAGAATTCGCTGGCAGTTTGCGTCAGAGCTGCGGGACGTGGACTTGACTTGGTAGGATGCACGGGAGCTGGCGGCCGATCGCTTGGCCTGGAGGCAGCTTGTGGAATCCACATGCTCCACATAGGGAGCGGATATGGCATGATGATGATGATGAAAGGTATTCTCTAGTCAACCGGCTTCATATGATGGGGTAACGAGTACTGCACAAGACTAGATTTTTTCAACATGTCTTTGTCTTGTTTTAGGGGTGCATTGCTTGATTGCTTGTCGGATCATACACATATAATCTAATGTACTTTATAATACTTACTAATTTATTAACTATTTTTTATTTTTGATTTTTAATCCAATTTTTTTTGACTTGCTAAATTTTTACAAAATTATTCATTTTTCATATTTAATTAATAATTCATATTCAACATTTTCATGTTTTAGCATTATTATTATTTTCATTATCAAATTTATCATGCATATTGTAATCTTTATTTTTCATACATACCTACTGTAACTTTTTTTTTTTTTTATCATGCATGTTGCAATCATGATGTATCAAGAATTATCAGGTTTTTATTTTCGTTATTTTGTAATTCTTATTTATCATATTTATTTATTTTATTTTATTTATTAATTTAATTTTGTACAAAATACTTTGCACTCCAATTGAGTTACAAAACTCATTCTGGGACAGATATTAGAAAAAGAAAGACTAAATATTACAATGTTACCAATGCTAAATCTAAAAATACAATAATCACAAAAGGAACAATTGTATATTTATATACTTATTGCAATTTTAATGTAATTGTTGCATCATCAATATTATTTTTATTTTTATTATTATACATATTGTAATCCTAATATTATTGTGTAACTTTGTTAATTATTTTACTCATTATTGTAAAAGGTACCGAGTACCGTTTATATGAAATAAATAAATGACGTAATGTAGTGGTTACCGCGTATGGCTACCATGCCATGAGGTAACGGGTTCGAATCCCATAGGGGCAATATAAAATATATATGATAACTAACCATCACGCCATTTCTCACGCACGTCGATTATTCTCACTTTTACATGACCACTCTCAAGTATTTATTGTACTTGATCATGCCATGTCCTTCTCGGTACTCCTCGACTTCTACATCTAGACACACTTGCATCGCTCCAAACGACCGAACCATCGTAAAAGACCTAATTGGGTTCTTCCCGATTTTTTATTTTTGATTTTTAAAAAAATATTGAAAAATTACAATATCAAGGAATTTTTAAAAAATTTTTTATGACGTCATTTATGAATTTTCTAGCTCGGTTTGAAATAGCACTTTTTCAAATCGCTCGCAGAATCCTCCATTTGGCGCGCATGCGGTGTGACGTCACAGCAATATAGGCGCTCACTACGGAATGAATTTCCCGCCTTTACGGTGGACGGGAATGACGTCATTAGCCAATAACGGGCGTTAAAAATCATTCGTATTTTCGTGTTTTAAAACATAAATTTATAAATGAAAACAAAAATTTTATCATTGTGTTTTATATCGTTGGAATTGTAAAAATATACTTATATTTATAACGTTTTCAAGGATATTCATGTTATCGGGAGGAACCCTATTCTGCTAGAATTTGGACACTAGGGAACCCATCCCATATTTAGTGGGTACTATTTCGGTCCTGTGTTATTAGGTCACGGTTATAGCTAATAAGTGGCTAAATTGGCAGTTCATAATGGAGTCCTGGTACCTACCCTTATGTATGGAACCGAAGTACGGAGTTGGAATAAGAAGGACGAAAGTAGATTAATTGCAGTTGATATGCAATCTCTCAGGCAGGTGTGGTAAAACTATCTATGACAGGTGCACTAATGTCGAAATTATAGCAGAATGCAAGGCTGATATAAGCATTATCGACAAGATTAAGAAAGGTCATGTAAGATGAAAGATCGACTAAAAGAATATATGATGCGAGTGTGCCTGGATGTAGAAGTCGAGGTAGGCCGAGAAAGACATGGCATGATCATGTAAAACAAGTCCTTGGGCATGTGAGAAGTGGGAATAATCGACATGCGTGCATGAGAAGATGTATGAATCTGAAGGGAGCGAGGGATGTGTGCCAGGACAGAGTGATGTGGCGTTCTATCATCTTAGTTAGTTCATCATACCATATCCGCTCACTATGTGGAGCATATGGAATCCACAAACTGCCTCCAGGTCAAGCGATCGGCTGCCAGCTCCCGTGCATCCTCCAAGTCGAGTCCGCGTCCCGCAGCTCTGACGCAAACTACCGACGAATTGTCAACAGCGGACGGCCAGAACGCCGAGAACCTGATGCCTTGTAAAATAGGCAAGCGTGGTGGCGGCTCTCGGGAGGCGTGCGTAGTATATGGGGAAACGCCTTCGCCGGATGACAGTAGATACCAAGGGTTGCTATGTCCGTTGCCTCACCTCTGTGTTCCTTACACAGTCAAACCACCGCACTCCTAAAATTCTTCTAAGACACCTATTCTCTGCACTCAGAAGTCTGCTATCTTGGGCCCTAGTTAGGTGCCACGATTCGCAGCCATACAGGAGAACAGGTGTGATGCAGGAGTTATAATGGCGGAATTTTGTTTTAACCGAGTAAATATGACACTTGTAACGATAATAGAAACATACCTTCCATGGCCCTGTCTCCTACTTTAGCACTGCAAAATAAAACCAACTCGACACATATAAAACACAATAAATGCTTGTATAATTTACGCATTTTGGCACGGAATTCTGAATATTTTACATAGAAATACAATGCCTATCACTATCAATAAAACACCAAAGCTGCTATTTTTTCGCCATAAAAATGGCGCGGAAAATCGATTTTCATTGACGAATCGACGGATAATTTCGCCAGTACAATTTTTCAGTTATTTGCATAATCGATTATTGTAATAACGGGTTATCAAAGAACCGATCTTTTATTTTATTTATTTACGGAAAAATCCATTTTAAAATACAGAGTTAAGCATAAAGGGAATAATGAGCAGTAAAAATAACTAACAGAACATTTAATTGGTGAGGCTAAGACAGTTAGAATAAAATGTGGACACACTCAAGACAGGATCGGGTCTACTTCAGTGAATGTTGAAATCTTGATAGACTTACACCGAACAAGTCCAGATCCCGACTTGAGTTTACAATACGACACAATCGAGACAATGGGGCATGAAAACCATAGTTAGTTTTGTGGTGACTAAGGAACAGCACGTCATTATTTCTCAACCTACGGACTGGAATACAGAAAGTCACGCGAGTCAGTAAAGATGGTAAATAACGAAAACAGATTATTTTTAGCGCCACAACCGTTTTTTTATTACGCACATTTTTTTAAATATCTTCCTACTCGTGTTTTAAGCAAAGACAATAATATGGTTGTTAAATTTATGTCGGTTCTTTACATTATCTGCATATAATGGTACATGGGCCACTGCATTGGCACACCAAGTGCAGTGAACTTTGCTACGTGAATGCGAGATGATTATCACACAAATATATGTCACCTTTTCTCATCTATGGCCGCAAATTGTGGCACCTAACCAGGGCCCAAAATACCAAACTTCTGAGTGCAGAGAATAGGTGTCTTAGGAGAATATTAGGTGTGCGTGGGTCTGACTGTGTAAGGAACACAGAGGTGAGCAACCCAACCCGCGGTATCTACTGTCATCCGGCGAAGGCGTTTCCCCATATACTACGCACGCCTCCCGAGAGCCGCCACCACGCTCGCCTTTTTTACAAGGCATCGGGTTCTCGGCGTCCTGGTCGTCAACTGTTGACAATTCGTCGGTAGTTTGCGTCAGAGCTGCGGGACGTGGACTCGACTTGGAGGATGAACGGGAGCTGGCGGCCGATCGCTTGGCCTGGAGGCAGTTTGTGGATTCCATATGCTCCACATAGGGAGCGGATATGGAATGATGATCATGACGATTGACTCTGCAGGACCCCGAAGTTCATGCATGGTTTCCCGACGCGCTAAAATAGCGATATGCTTTTTATTTTATAACCGGTTACATTAATCGCCGTAGATTAATTAACCGTAGATTACAAAATGATGTTGTTCTTCTATACAAATTAATAAATTATAAACTTGACTTCACATACCGGGTCGCACCACAAGAAGTTGCCGTTTGTTTGATCCAAACACCGGAAATAGAAATTACGCTTATAATTTACGCCATAAATAGGATTCAAAGGAATGGCAAGTTGGTGTGCGAGGGTGTTGATCTCTTCAACTCCAGCATTGGATCAGTCAAGTCTTTTTGTAATAAACTCTAGCATTGTATTGTTGTGTATTTAAGGCATGTTATGTATGATATATATCTTTCATTTTTATGTATTTGCTAATATTTTTGTATTCTCTTTTTATGAAAAGTCTGTATAGGCGAATAAAATAAAAAAATAATCGATTTTTTCAATAGGTTATTTAGATTGCCAGTAAAATATCATTATTTGTGTATTTACAAATGTTTTACGCTGAACAAATCAACATTATTATATTTAAACGACAGTTGGTTGTATTCTACAGGGTGTTCTTCGTGATGTAAGAACACCGGGTTATACACCGTTTGACAAAACTCGATGTACAAGCGGGAAACCAGTGAATCTACTTTTTGGCTTGTTGGCTACCAATTTAGCAGTACATACAGTATACCAGATTTTATGTGGGTGCACAGAAAGAGAGAATGAAACAGGTACTTACGGTTTTATAATACTCGTTTATTTCACAAAAAACTAGATACTAATTGTTCAGGACTGACTTATTAATATTTCGTCAAATGTCAATTTGCCCTTTGTCCCCTGTATATCCCCTCCTAGCGGCTGGCAACGAAAACTCAAGCAGTCGAGTCATTAACCTCAGAACATCAACAACACAACATAAAATCGAACGATAACGCGGGCCGTGCCATTATCGTAACGTTATCAAAAATCATTAAAACCAAGTGAAAACCAACAAAACCTACAAGTGCAATTTGGAGTGTCGTGCCAAGGAGAAAACCGTAATGCCCACTTTATATGAGACAGTTTCTTGTTCAGTAAAATGTGCAGTCTGTCAAACTTCTGTCAAAAGACACGCTAAATATGTGTATTTTTGAAACGCGATTGTAAGTTATTATCGTATGTTTGCTCTCAGGAAATTGTATATTTAGCTAATAATGTATATATGTTATTGTTTTTTTTACGTATTTAAAAGCATACAATAAACCAATGTCTATTTAAACGTTTACATAAAAAACATTGACTGTCATGTCAGCTTAAATCTGACACTAGCACACAGTTTTTCATGCAGTTTTACCTTTATACGGACCGTTTTCAGACTGCACAGAAAACTGTGTAGTAAACTGCGCCATATAAAGATAGCTTAAGTCCCTTTTCCCGTCATTTTCCTAGATTGGCATTTGTATAAACGAACATCGCGTATATTGTCTCCCAATTTCTTCAAAACGTGGTACGAAGGAGCGTGCACCCTGTTTTACTGTCCCAGGGCTATCGGAGGAGAATCGTACATCACTAATACTAAAACTTAACTAATTGAAATATTGATGAAAAGGAATGTTGAAAATAGTTAAAATAAAAGTAAATTTAATTTTTCGCAATTTGGCGGGAGGAATGCTCCGTGCCACCGTGTACAAAACTCGATGTACAAGCGGGAAACCAGTGAATCTACTTCATATTTTGAGTCGATTTTGTACAGTTTTTTTTTATCTGACCCAAAGATTTCGAGAAAATTGAAAAAGAAATCTCGAAGTGTTTGAAGTTGGACACATTCAAAAAGTAATTTAATGGCTTTTATAAAAACACACTGTGAATTTTCTTATCTGCCTCAAGTTTTACGGTTTTTATGAAATCCAATATGCAGAACACAAATAGTAAACATTCAACAAATCAAAATGCAAATTTTACGCCGATAATTTTTTTTATTTTTTTTATTGTTTTAACGCCCATAGGGCTTTTACATAGACATTTTTAAATGATTACACAGTAGGTAGGCTATTCATTACCGCCAGAGATGGCATCCAGACACTGTTCCCTAAAATGCACTAGATTTGTGTTGAAAATATCAATATTGTTAGCAAAGGTGTTAGCCAGTGCGTGCATTCTTCGTATCGGTGAGTTAGCACTGTAATTGGTCGATGATTGGCTGCAGTAAAATAGTGCATTACTACGGGTAACTCGATCAGGCACTCGTATACTAATTAAATCTGTTAGTTGACAACAATCAAACATAGATTTTAATATTTTGAACAGAAAGAGCAAATCATTTAATATTCTTCTATTTTCAAATGTTTGAATATTCAGAAAGTTATAATTTATGTTTACAATAGGAATATTTAATTTAAAATTAATCAAGAGTAAACATTTATGCTGGACTCTTTCGATGTTTTTTACGTGAACTCTGTAATAAGGAGACCAAATGACCGAGTTATATTCTTTAATGGACGCATTTAAAAATAGAGCTACAGGACGCAGCCCTGACTTAGTAAGATGCTCGGGGATTGGCGGCCGATCGCTAGCGCGTTACCACCATGCCACGAGGCGACATTGTTACATTACATTCTTCTTCTTCTTTCACCACGTTCGCTCCTATGTTGAGCATTAAAAAGGTAGAAGTAGAGTCTGCATGAGTAGAACAATAGGTGGTGAAGGGACATGGACTGAACTGGCATTTGTGCACGTTTCGTTCCGTAAAAAAAAGTATCTACAACTAATAACCGTCACTATAAGTGTAATAAATTGTGTAAAATCTTTAAACTGAAAAACAACGCACGACTTGGAGGCCACAACCTTAAGCTGGAGAAGAGCCGGTTTAATCAGAACCCAAGAAAACATTTCCTGAGCAACAGGCTGGTAGATAGCTGGAACGGGCTGCCGCAGGAGCTGGTCATTGCGAATAGTGTGTACGGGTTTTAAGAATGGTAAACCTAACTAACTGTCCGATTTAGGCATATCAGCTTTAAGCTGCTCGCCTAATATTAAATAATATTAAATAATAATAATAATAGATTGCTTAGTGGGGTAGTCCCCGGGGGACTTGGTGTGCCCTCGCGGGGGCTGTTTGTGTGTGCGTGCGTGGAGGTCTCCAATTATATCCCATCCCTCAACTCAATTGTATTGTGTCTTTTGTAAGGATAGGATGGTCTTTGGATAGGTATTGTGATAGGGTACGGCAGGGGACGTATGAAATAGTGTCTGCCAGATGGGATGATAGGATGTAAGTGTGAGATGCACACATGCGTTCTGTCCCCTCCCCTCTTTTCCCTAATTCCCCCTCCATTGAGACCCTGACCGCGGATGCACGGGTGGATGTCTGGGGTGGGGGGCCTGGCGAGGCGGGATACCGGTCTCCACACGGGTGCTTGTAATTACTAATAAATAATGATCGGGGTAGAAACTAGCATCCCTACCACTGTTAAATTGGGCCGACTCTGGTTGGTTTGGGTGATGGAAACAATGACAATTATAATACATAAGCCGAGACGGTGGTAAGGGCAATGAAAGCATTTGTTCGCGTACATAACGTAAATTCATCCGTATTTTTATCACACTAATAATCTTAAAATCGCGGTTTAGCTTGTTGAAAACATCGGTAGAGTAGGCTGGACTGAAAAAAGACTCAATAGTCTTTAAAGCAGTCTAGGGAAAGGGTGGGGCTTTCATTGTATAGTTCATATGGATGCCCACCTACATGAATTTTGTCCCCTTCCCTCTTGTTCCCTAAACCCTCGTCAATTGATCCCTCCTCTTCCATGTCCCTGTATTGAGACCCTGACCGCGGATGCTCGGGTGGATGTCTGGGATGGTGGGCCTGGCGAGGCACACTCGAGAGGATTAATTATATCAAACCTAATACATATTATACATGATGTTACAAAACTCGATGTACAAGCGGGAAACTGGTGAATCTACATCGTATTTTGAGACGATTGTGTAATATGACTTTTTAATCTGAGCTTGAAAAAAATTTTTTTTTTCTTCTCACAAAAGTTTTCATAAGTATAGCAGATTGAGTAAAATTGCTCAAAGTCTTATTAAAACGTTAAAAGCTTTCTTTATGGATAGTATTAATTTGAGTAAATACTTGATATTTGATAACAATTTGCTTTGAACTCAATTTTCTCAAATTAAAAAAAAAATCTACAAAATCCACTTTAAATATTATGTAGATTCACTAGTTTTCTGCTTGTACATCGAGTTTTGTTACACCCTGTAAATAATCATTAAAAAAATTATCGTAAATAAATAAAAATAGTCAGGCAAACATATCTTTATTTTTCTAATACATATTTATAAATTCATAAAAATAGTTTCGAGATTAAAAATGCGGTTTACACTAGCACAAAAATTAAGCTAAGTTTACACATTCAACGAAATACAGGTGTATATTATGTATACAACATTCAAATGTAGCTAATGGGGATGGTTTTATGGGAACAATAGAGAATGTTATGTTTTTTACGTTTTTAAAATAATTTTAACAAAGCAATTGGGTTGTTTCAGATTTTCTATTTTTTATTTCAAAAAATTGATTGAAAAATAACAATATCAAAGGAGTTTTTTTTTTAATTTTTACGATGTCATATGAATTTTCTAGCGCGGTTTGAAATAGCGCTTTTTCAAATCGCTCGCAAAATCCTCCATTTGGCGCGCATGCGGTGTGACGTCACATCAATATGGGCGCTCACTTCGTAATGAATTTCCCGCCTTTTATAATGGACGGGTATGACGTCATTAGCCCACAACGGGCGTTAAAAGTCACTCGTAATTTCGTGATTTTAAAACATAAATTTATAAATGAAAACAAAATTTTTGATCATTGTGTTTTATATCGTTGGAATTGTAAAAATATACTTGAAATATTTATAACGTTTTTAAGGATATTCATGCTATCGGAAACAACCCAATTACTACTTAAACGTTTACATAAAAAGCATTAACTGTCAGGTCAGCCAAACGTCGCGCCGACCATTCAATATTCCACACAGTTTTTGCTTTATACGGGACAGTTTGCAAACTGCACAACTGTACACTGTACAGTTTCTGGAATTAGTTTAATGTTTTCATTCGAGAATTTTTTTGTCACCAATAATAAAATAAAATGAATGTTTTTGAAACATTGTACCAACTTACATACCTACAGCAGACTATTAACCCTAGAAAGATAACGTGCGCCTCAGAGGCGCCCGCGAAACAAATATATCGCTGTCTTTTTCTAACCGAAGCGCGTGCAAGCTTGTGTTGCCAAACCAACTCAGTCGTTGGTCATCTCCGCCGAGTGACGGTCGCTTCTGCTCGGAAAGTACCACCGTTTTGTTGCTATGACGATGCATTGCGCTCGAGAGGCGCATATTAAAAAGAAAAATTAATACAGAAGACTGCTGGTTTTTGTTACTTTTTGTAAAGGGTTTTTAATATCCTACATATTTTTCTTAAAATAAAAAATTATAATAAACATTTCTGTTTTATTTACTTATTAAAAATATGAAAATTCACTTAGATTTTAAAAAATATAAAATAATTTTAAGTATTGTGCGCCTCTCAGGCACTAGTTTTTCTTTTCAGTACCATAAAACAAGTTTATCTCTCTAGGGTTAAGGAAGAACTACAACCCTAGTAACATTATTTCCTCAAAGTCTGGTATTTAACAATACAACCGCCTTTTATCCGAACCTATAGATTAAATTGACTTGGCTAGGTATATTACTTTATTTATCGATAGTGGCAAATAAGAACTTATCGAAAGAAGCAAAATTGGCAGTCCATAACGGAGTTCTGTTGGAAATAGAAAGACGAATGTAGACTGAATGCTGTCAAAATTCCATCTGTCAGGCGAATGCGCGGTAAGTTTATGAGGCTACTAGGGCCAGACTACACTCTCGATCCAAGGGATGAAGGCCGCTACCCTGGTGTACACCCCCGGCTGGCCAGGCACTCCGCACAGCTTCCCGTTGGAGACCACCCCGATCAGCAGATACGTGCAGTGGACCTTGTTATGGTAGTATATCTGGAGGGGACCACCGGAATCTCCCTGGAAAAGCAAAAAATATACGTGTATACAGATCACTCTGCAAGTTGCACAGAGGAGCATGGAGAGAATTATGCTTGGAATAACATTAAGGAACGATTGGATCCGACGCCAGACAAAGGTCTGTGACGTGGTGGAGCGAATTGCTTGGTTGAAGTGGAAATGGGCCGGTCACATAGCCAGAATGACGGACGACAGGTGGACGAGGTGTGGAGACCGAGAAACCAGAGGCCTCGAGGATTAGATGGGTGGACGACATCAGGAAGTCTGCTGGAAGACAGTGGAGGGAGGAGTGGAGACGGCAGGGGGAGGCCTATGTCCAGCAGTGGACCTCAACGGGCTGAGATGATGATGATGATGACAGATCACTCTAAAGAACGTTCAGATACGATGATGTACAAGAAAATTGGGTTCAAGATTCAAGGAATTCTTCAACATAAATTTAGTCCGCCTCGTAGCATAGTGGTAGCGCATTTGGCTACCGTGCATGAGGTCGCGGGTTCGAACATAACTAACTAACTAACTAACCATCACGCCATTTCCCCGAAGGGGTAGGCAGAGAGGATAGAACGCCACACCACTCTGTCCTGGCACACTTCTCTTGCTTCCTCCACATTCATACATCTTCTCATGCACGCACGTCGATTATTCCGACTTCTTACATGCCCACTTTCAAGCACTTGTTTTACTTGATCATGCCATGTCTTTCTCGGCCTTCCTCGACTTCTACATCCAGGCACAGTTGCATCATATGAACAGCAGTTCGAACAAGAAACATTTATTTACATGTGACTTTCATATTAATCATGTGTGATAA
>JAGVSP010003166.1:0-58285 GCA_022494985.1 Micrasema minimum | reverse complement strand
CAAAACATGTGCCTTTGTGATCCTGAACCCCCGGTAATAAAGCTTAACTGTGTGTAAGGACTTGCGGGTAGAAATGGAAGGTATTCGATCAATGTCTTAATTTGTTTATTGTATTACTGGATTTCAGGGCAGCACGTAAAATATAAAAAGAGATAAATACTGCAAGTGTCTCTTTCTAGCGACGTGACGCGTCGAGGGCGATTTATGCCCATACCCTGTGGAATCCCAAACTACGTTAAAACTCGAATAAGGGACCAAAGATTTCCAAAATACCTATTGTGTAAGGAGATGCGGCGCCGGCAGAGCAAAATACGGTGGCTGTTAAAGCAATACGCCTGCCCTTGTATTATTCTATTTATTACAAAAATATTCATAAAAACTCTGAATAGTTTTAGTTCAACGATAGAATTTCAAACTTCAATATTTTTGAGTGCTCGTCAATTTCTTACGTTCATGAAATCATTTATCAACTATGGCACTCAAAATGGTAAAAAAAGAACTTTATAAATTGTATTATACATACCAACGTAACCTTAAAGGCGCATTATATTGATTTCAATGTCTAAGCCTTTCTGGCACTCGGGTGCAGAAATCATTGCATTAAATGCTTTTTTGCACACTATGACGTCATTTAGTAGTAAAACGAGTTTATTCCCACTATACATATTACAGCAAATGCTTCTGCTACACACTATGACGTCATTTAAAAGTAAAAACAGGAAAACTTGAAAGTTTTAGCTAAGTAAATACATATTACAGCAAAATCTTCTGCTACACGTTGACTGCATAAAAATAACTGCCAGTTTTTGAGATTCAATATAGCTAAGTAAAAATGTACAAACAAACAAAATAATAATCGGCCAGTCACATAAATGAATAATAATTGAAATACTAAAGCCAATTTATGTCAGAATTTTGTTTTTAAAATACGGAATTATTCATTTTTCTATTCCCCATTTTAGATCCCTTTGGGTATTTCGATTCTCCTAGAAACACAGGATTGGAGTAGAGAATGGAAAATGGCGGACCCAAAGCAAATAAGATTAGAAAGATTAAAGTCAGATGGAAAAAAAGAGTTTAACTTATTTTTACAAATTTAGAGTGGGCACAAAGAAAGTCCAAAAAGGATAACGCGCACTAGAAAAATATGACAAACCGCAAATAAATTAATGTTTTATTAGGTTAAGGTTTAACCCTTTAAGCGCGGTTAGACCAAATAAAATAATAAAACATAATGACTTCGGAATAAATATTAAAATGACGATTTTAAAGGGTGAGGAGCCCAATTAACGCTCCGATGTTCATATTCCATTAGCAAAATACATTTTTGTCTTTGAAAAAAAAAATATTTGCTTAACTTAGAAAATAATTGTGTGCAAAATGTTAATGGATACAGAATAAGTAGTACATGTTCTTCGTTCTCTTCCTAGTTCCTTATCCTCCATTTGGTATGCGTTAATCTATTCATTCATTCATTATTTATCCACGCCTAATGGTGCATAGGGCACTGCAAAGGTGGTATTGGACACCAGTGTAGTGTATTTCCATCGTTTTGTTCTATGAAAGTAAGATGATCAGTATTACGCTTCAGTGCAGGTCGTAGGTATCAAACATTAAACATTAAATGCGAAAAACCACATTTTGAATCAATATTTCATGTTGACCTCACGAGGATCAAATCCGCGACTTCATGCGTGATAATCTAACACGCTAAAAACTATACCACGAGGCGGGCAAAGTCTAAAGCTATAGGAAAATAAATATTTTAGTTCCTGTACAGAACGGAGGTAATTCTTTCAAAACTTGTTAGCGTCTCGCAATCTCGGATGCTTCGAATTCTGATAAATTCTTTGTTTCATGGTGGAAGCAATTCACAATAGAGATGATATATTATTCACAAAATGCGGCATCTCACGTTGTTACTATTACCCGAGATTAGGAATGCATGGGCGGGAAATCGGAAAATAAACATTTGTGTTGAGCCGCCTGCACCCGCATTGTCGCACAGAGATAAATAAAAATACACGTTTGGACAGAATAAACAACGTGTTAACAATGATTGTTAATCACACAACAGGATTTAATTAACCTTCGTAAAATGTGTAAAAACAAATCTGTAATAATTATCACATCATTAATGTTATTTTATTCACTTAATGGGTTAATTATCAAAGACATTTGTTCAAAAAATCATTACAAATTCGGTAATAGGAAATCTAAAAGAGGAAGAAGAAAACTCAATGTTGCGGAAATACAAAGTAACAGATTTAAACGATTATTTAAATAAAATCAGTATTTTAAAATATGATTTACGATATTATTTTATATCACGTACTACTAACCAATAACTAATTAGTTTATCTCTTGCTGTCCTGTCGTTAGACAAAGTTTAAAAATATAAACTTAATTCTAAGGACCTAACTCACAAGGCTCGTGATTTGGGTTAAATCTTTAGTCCAAAACCTACACGTTCACCAACATTCACTATTCGTGGCTTTAGGCTCAGGGCATATTCTATGCTCATCAATAAATTTAATAGAAAATGAATAAGTATGTACGGCATTTCAACGGAAATTTTAAATTGGTTTCTCGTGTGATGTTTCTAACTGCAGCTTTATTGGTTTTACAAAAACCATTATTTTTATCTATAGAAAAAATTCATTCAGGGATTCGTTCTTTGTTTCCCATATTCACAAAGGCGGCTTTTCACATACATCGCAGTAGAATTATTTCGAATCAAGTCCAATACAAGCCATATGAGACATGGTTCAAACCAATTCTATTCGGCAGCCATTTTAATTACAAATCCAATCAAACTCTATTGTAACTGTTGTTTTATCAAACATCTATTGAACAACGATTGTATGAGTTCTGATACAACGGAAAATGATTGAAAACAACAAGTTTGCTCCAACAGCTACTATCGGGTGTCCCTTGAATACAAATTGTCGTGTGAACAATAGATAAATAATAACATTGTTACAACCGTAAAAACAATTTAATAAAATATACGAAAATGAAGAACGCTACACATATTTTAATAATAATAGTTAGATAGATCATAATTATTGTATTTTTCTTATTAACGTAATTCCATAAACTTTTTGTAGCTTTTGAAAAACAACAACATTTTTCAAAATTATTGTTATCGTAGTGTCTTTTATAGTTGTCGATATAGCTATAAATATGAACATATTATATTTACACTCACAACGTTATATGAATTCAGTTTTTTTCTCCGAAACCTTAGTTAGTTAATTTTTGTTTCTTGCATATTTTTGAAAGTAGATCAAAAACAGGAGACTTACGAATTAAATCAAAAGCAAGGGAATAAAATTGACAAGGGATATAAAAAAAGGACTTAAAAATAAACGGGATTGGATCTTTTTAAAGTCATCGCCATTGCATCAATTTATGTTAAAAACAAATGTTTTTGAAAATATTGCAAATATTGAAATTAATTAACTGTGGTAAACACTTCTAAATTAATACTGTATTCTTACAAATCAAATCACTGTGAATAATTTCACTCACCGGTTTAGTTTATATTGCATACTACTTGTTGTAGCTTTTATCGTCGTTTGTGTTACAGACAGAAAAACCACTTAAAATACGTTTTGAAAACTCGAGTGATAAAAGATGATTGACTTTTGGCAGTCGTCGGTCGGACTATGACTAATAATAAAACACGAAAACAAGCAGGTCAATGCCTCAAATTAAAGCTATAAAAACATCATACACGTAATGTTTAGCTTGGGTAGCTACTAGATAACTACATACGTAGAATAAGTATGTACAATAAGCCATTTAAGCCACTAAATTTACATAATTCCGGAGAATAATTTAATGATGTTAGTAATCTTAACCTCCAGAAAAATTTAAGGCACATTCCATCTAGGTGATTGAGAAGATGATAATAACAAACAAAATCCGATTTCAGAAGTTCGCGATAGACATTTTTTCTCCTCAAGTAAGAGGCATTTTATGTACGTTTTGTAAAGGAATATTGTATTGGCTATTTGCGAAACTATGGTAAATAAATTAATAATAAAATATTACAACTGATAAAATTTTTTGAATGTGATAAAAGTGGACGAGATTTGTTTTATTTCCACGATTTAATATTATTTTCATTGACAAGTCTGGTGGCCTTGCGATTAAAATTTCTTATGAACTTGACAATATCCGTTTTGAAAATTGTACCCTTATCCGCAGAAAGACTGTAATATTAAGCTCAAATATTTTGGCAAAGCTGATATGAAAACTGGGACATTCTGACTTTTTTCTTATTGTAAGTGACCATTCCAGGTGGATTATATAGAATCCATTGCAATATGACGATTTAAGTGCAGAAGAATGGGTGAAAAATACTTATCGTGAAATACTTTTACCGGAGTAGAGAAGGAAAAAGGTAACAATGCATCTCTGTACCAGTGGCGTGCTTTTCTTTAATAATCATTTTACAGAAAATAATAATATTATGACTTAAGTATAACCCATTTTTAAAAGCGGTAGTTAGATGATCAACGACACTATTATGTATTGTAGGTAAATGGGTAAGAAAAATAGCGCATTTACCATGTCTTCTAATTAAAACAACATTCAACAATGTCGTGTACTTAGTACGTAGATGTAACTCTTCAGTTTATATCGTATCATTTTTTTATTTGTATTTAGTAGTTACATTATATTCAAACCAAACACGGCACTATTTAATGAAAATTGGATACAGATGTTACTTCTTAAAATAAAATAAATGTTTTAACTTTGTATGCGGCACGATTTGTAAATAATTAATTTTCCAAATTTGACAAAGTTAAACAATACTCACTTTTGTCAAAATAAAATCAAATAGTTATACATAATGTTTAAATCTTTAAAACCCAAATATTCAATAACATAATATTTCATCTTTCTATTATACAAAGCTTTAAATATAATATTACACTTTTTTATTTCATTTTTTTACTTGTATATTTTATTTAGTTTTACACACTTACACATAGACTAATTAATTAGCAATATACTATTTTAGTTTAACTATTCTTGTACAAATTTCTTATTTTAACGCTACGTAACGCTTAGTAAGATCGGCACGCCCGTCCCTGCTGTATGTGCGAGGCTTAGCTTTCTCTTTTCCCGAGCCATTTCCACGGGGATATAAATGTGGAAAAGCTTTGATTATAAAGACTATGAATCCTGGTGGATTAGAGCAGGAACATAGATCTAGGGAACTATCGCTACCACTGCAGCTCACACAATGGAGATTGATACTGACATCCGAGCTAAGCGTTTATGGATACAAATTGTGTAAACTGCAGGCGGTAGACGGATTTAGCTGGGAACTATCTCTCTCTAACACTTATCATCTATTATCTTAGCCAGTTCAGCCAGCAGTATACAGGGTGATTTCAAATTTGACCCATTCCTTGAAAAGATTAGAGGTCATATACCTATACATATAACATATATATTATTCAATAAAATAACCAGTTTAAAAACATTATAAATGACACGAATAATTAAATAAAAGTAAGGTAATAAATTTAGTAAAGTGGATATTTGTCACGAGGTATTTTATTTCTGAGGGACCTAATAGAATGACGGAAATACATTTTTAATATACATAAATATATATCTCATCAACATTATTTATCAGTTTACAGAAAAGTATTATTTCAATTGAATTACTAGAATAAATTTGTAGTTTTTTCTTCTTTTTTGGTTGAGGTCGAAATAAAATTTTAAAAATCCTAAAAATCAACTCGACCAACAAACATTTCGAGCCCTTGCCTTGTTAAACAAAACCTTGTTACAGTAATAAAAAAACCCCGGACCTGATAACCTGAAAAAAAAATTATAGACCTTGAACTATGGGGTCACCTACATAATTCAAAATTTCTCTCTACTGACGAATAAATTCAAGATTATAATTTTAAGTAACGGTAATTGAAATGAACTTATATCCGTAAATCCGTAAAATATCCGTTTCGTATCCATGCATGTACTTGATGTAGAAGATAAAAACATTTTATGTACGCCGAGCATAAAATGTTGGGAAATCGACATTTCCGTCATAAAAATAAGAACAAAACAGAAAAAACAAAGGAGGAGACACAAGGGGGACGGTTTATATAACCCTTTTTGTGTTTACGTCTTCACTTTACCTTTACTTTAGGAATTCACAAGAACCACATCAATCATGTTGAGGGATTTACCCCAGAGATGTCGCCCTCGTCACTAGGGGTCCTATAGCCCTGTCATCGTGTCGGTCATGTTTCACCAACCCTTGCAAGAAATTATATCGAAATATTGGCCCGCATCAGACGTGGAAAGTTATTTTTAAAGGGTTCTTTCGTGAAAAGATCATCTTTTCCTCGGCGGATATGAATTAATTTAAAACCAAACTGTTAACGAATTTAAAAACGTTTAAAAAATTTATACCAATAGATGTCGTATCCAAAAAATCATCTTCGTGCTACATTCTGATTAATCTAATTTACTAATATTATTTTTAGTTCTTCTATCTTCTATCGACTGCCAGTCACCGGTCTATATCTATTCCTTAAGGTAGCTGACACAATGCAATTTTTCGGTTTCCATTATCCAAAAGTACTGAAATATATAACTTTATGCACACAGCCCACATCCTAGATCGAGTGGAAAATTTTTGACCCATCAGAAAATCATAACTACGACAGTAAATATTGTTAACCACTGCACTGCGTATTTATCAACTATGAAGGTATAAAGTATGTACAATGTACAACGTACACACTTTATATCTTCCGGCAAAATATATATAACCAAGCAAAAAAAATGTTTAGGTACCCCGCAGACTAGAGACTTTCTATCGGGCGATAGTTTAGTCAGGTTGGGCGCGCACACTGAATCAACAAAACAGTCGGGTTGGTGCGCCGACTAGAATACAGTCAGCCAACTGCTCTCGATTGATTTTCCAGTTAATAAACTACTTTTGAAGAGAGCGGTCGCAATGAATGTTGGAACAATATTGTCAAGAAAAGTTATTATTGCTGCAATACTACGAAGGAGAAAGCTATCGCCCGATTAAACGATCGGCAAGTGTGCGCGCGCGTGGAAGAGCGCCTAGTTTAAAGGCAATCGCAAGGCCTATTAAAAGGCATAGCAATCGGCCCGATACCGGATCGTTGTAGTATGCGCACTTGCATACATCTTCATACTGATTAAAAGCCCGACTGAACTATCGCCCGATAGAAAGTCTCTAGTCTGCGGGGGTTCTTACAGTTTCAAACGTTGATAAATATCCTTTTTTGTTTGACGTGCGTATCGGAGCGTTTAAATCACAAAGATAAGCTTACTCGCCTCCACTGATAAAAAACAAAAGAAATCCGGTACCTACCGCACCAATGTTTGTTTTGTATGGCCCTGGCGAGGGCAGGCTGTTACGTTATGTAAGTGTATTGTTTTATAAAAAGCAGGTCTGAATAAATACGCTTTTCAACGTACAGAAACAAGATATTTGTATTCCCAGCATAATACACGTGTTGAAAACAAATAAACCTGCCCTTTACAATAAATTACACGTGTGATAAGAGAAGTATAATAGAAATACGTTATTTCTTCAGGGTGCGTTCTGCCAAATTGTTTCTAGTAATCTCATTTTACTTGATCTTTCTTGAACCTTGCTTCTGCCTCCTTTCGAATCTGATGGAAACTATAAATTATTATAATACGTTATTTTAACGTATATGAGTTGAAGTTGATTATTTTAGTTTATTTATATATTTTACAAAAAGACATGCTAAGACAACTAAAAATAATCGAATGTAATATTTATAGTGATACAATGTCCCCCTTATCATCCTTTACATGTGATTTCGATGAAGAATATTTTTTGTTTTATTCCGCGAGATGGTTGATATTAAAAAATAAAAAATCTCGCGAATACATTGATTTGAATTTGATTAGTTTGCGATTAACTCCACGTATGATTTTGGGTAATAGTTTAGCTAATAAAAGAAAAAAAAATGTAGTTTAATGCATGCAATAAATGTATGTTATAAGCAAAATATTTAGCACGTAATACAATTAATTTATAATACTTAGTTGTGTCAAACGTAACAAAAATAAAAACAGCGGGTAAGTAGACTATTTTAGTATTTAGACACGATGTCAAATGACTACTTTTAATTTAGTGGTATATGACTTTAGCGTGTGTAATGATTTCGGTATTATTACGAAATAAAAACATTTCACAGTTTTATGAAAACAAAAGTCTGAGAGAAGAGGTTAAAAGTTAATAGTTTTTAAAAAACCTCAGTATAATTACTATCGTTACTAACTTCTGGTATGTAATTACATACTTACAAGCAAAAGGTAAGTATACAAATAGAAAAAGAATCGTTTACAAGCAAGAATAAAGATTCAGTTACATAAGAAATGTTTCATAACAAGTTGAACATTAACGTAAAAAGTAGAAGTGTCGCTAATTACTTTTTACACGCTGTTTTAAGGAACGTACAACGTGAGTAATTATTTTGTCAAGTACCAACCTACATTCATTGCGTTTTTAAAAATAAAAAAAATTAACCACCTCAACAGGCCAAGGTTTTATTTTATTTTATTTTTATTTTTATTTGTTTATGGACAGCCAACAGACATACACTTATTTTAAATATACACAACATTAATTTCTAACAATAATGTCCACTTAAAGGCTATCACTTAAGTATCTAAAAATATTGAAACATTTATTATTGTTGCAAAGTACCCATCCTGTACACAGTTGCTTATTTGTAATATGTTAAGCATAAAATTTAAAATGTTTTAAAGGAAAAGTAACATAACTGAAAAATAAAATGGCATTTTTAGAAATTAAAATTTAGAAAAAATAAAAACTATAATACCTAGATAATCAATGTATGTACAGGATAGGTACTCATCACATACCTTATTAGATTAACTAAATTACATAATTTTTAAAACAAAATACTTAATTTTTAAAACAAAATACTTGCAGCATCTTTCTTCAACCTATCCAAATTAATATGAGTTAAGTCTATATAATTAAACGTATTATTATACGTGTTTGGTGAGGATGTGAGGATTCTAAGAAAAAAATAGACGCAGTTAGGTAAACCTAATGGAATGTAAGTACGTCATATATTTACCAGTGAGCTTAGTTATTTTGGTTGAAATATGAAAGTAGGGATCAGGGGCTCAATCACAGATAACTATCGACATAGTTAAAAAACGTGCTAACCACGTGCTAACGCTAACCATTTGACCGATAACAATGAACATACGTTCATACCACGTTCGCGTGGCCGAGCACCATAGATATCGCGGCTTAACGTCAAACGTCAAATCAAGAAAGTCAACGCGCGTGTCGGATTGTTTATTATGTCGACAGCTTTTCTCAATATTTGGCTTGCCGAACGCCGGCTAAATGCAATACGGCACTCGAGAAAGATTGAAAAAAGATATGTGCGAAGAAGATATATCTCGGGAAATGGCTCGCGACTTGATGCGCTCGTTCAATAATCCCGATCGATAACTTTTAACGCGTGTTCCATTGTGATCGCGAAAACGTTAAACATCCATGGTAAGAAATCGTTATCACGTCGCTTATTACCGCGTCGATAGTGATCTGTGATCGAGCTACAGTTCTCATATTCTGAAAAAAAATATAAGCCTTCCACCCAAGAGAAATTTTGGTTTTAAACGAATCGAGTTACTAGTTTAAAATTAAGGAATTTATTTAAAAAAAAACTATTTTTTATCACATTCAAGCTAAATTTCATTAAAATATTTAAAACTACATACAATTTCATACATACAGAAAAATTCATACAAGAAACTACATTAGATTAAATTTAAAATGGAGATGTGTCAGCTAGAGTTTAATTTACGTACATAATAATATTTATAATGATCTGACAAAAACATGCGCAGTTTTAATATTTTTTCAGCAATTCTATTCTTTTCATTTGGCTCTCAAAACATATGATTAAATAAGGATACCCTATTTGTTTTAGATTGATCCATAAAGGACAATCTAATATATTTATTAAAAGATACTTGAGGCCATATTGGGTCGCATTTAATTTGGAGGCTGCTATCTGCTTTATATTTTATGGCTTTGACGGTGATAGTTATCCAATATTATAGTATACCTTCGGGTTGTGGGTAGTGGTTAAACTAGGGCTTCAAAACGTAATTTCTTGATAGAAAATATTTTTAAAAGTATTTTTGGCCAATTAACAGTAATAACTTGTATTATAGTATGTTCAAATGGCTTTAAAAATACCAAAAAAACGTACAACTTTTCTTTCCGTACTTTTTAATAACAAATTCCACCAAGTAGAGATTTAAAAAAAACTCATTTATAATAAAGAGGCGAACCGAGGATCGAGAGTGATGGGAGTAAATTATAAAAACATTCCAAATATGTTTATCATAGAAAAAGGGCAACTCTAAATTCATAGATTTCCAAAGTAAACTGTAGTAAACTGTAGTAAACTGTAGTAAACTGTAGTAAACTGTAGTAAACTGTAGTAAACTGTAGTAAACTGTAGTAAACTGTAGTAAACTGTAGTAAACTGTAGTAAACTGTAGTAAACTGTAGTAAACTGTAGTAAACTGTAGTAAACTGTAGTAAACTGTAGTAACTGTAGTAACTGTAGTAACTGTAGTGTTGGTCCTTTTGGAAAGTAGGCAGGTAACTAAGTACTGATTAATAAGAAAGATAAAATGAATGTGCTATTTTGGATACTATTAGGTACTAAACTAACAAAAATATGTAAATTAGGTAGGTAGGTCCTTCTTATGACTTAATCCTATGCCTGATCATCAATAAAATGATCAAGGATGCAGTGCCCTATGTACCATTGGATGCGGATAAGGGATAGCAGTAATAGGTCTTCTTTGGGAAAATCTTTGGTCAATCTAAAAAAGTGTGCCTTCGATCGAAAGCCCTAATTTCAACCCATCCTCTGACTTTTGGACGGACATCTCCTCCCTCCCTCTTTACTAAGGGCCGCTGTCAATTGCCAAACTGCTCTGCGTTGTATTTTGGCGTTATATTATTAGTTGCTGGTGGGTGGATGATTTATTTCTCTGGAGGTCCCCTTTCATAGAAGGCCATAAAACTACATTATTTATACATAAAATGGTTTACCTAACTATTTACGAAATTCCACCCTTCATACAAATTGCTGAACGAATTTAGCATAAAAATGTAAAGTCCAAAAGCCTTGACGATTATTCTGTTAAATAAAAAAAAATGAACAAAGGTGGTCTGATTTTCAAGTGATTATGTGCTCAAAATAATATTATTTATTATAAGCGGGATACTTAAAGGTACATATAAAAAAAATATGTTTGTTCTTTTTTTATATTCTTAAAATACCAACATGAAAAATGTTACTTGATTTGTTAAAATATTAACTTAAAAATTAGCAAAGTTCATGTAATGATTAGTAACTGCCTGTTAATAAGAATTGTGTTATAAGGTAAGGTAATTTTTTTTTTTCTAAAATTAAATTTCTTATGAGTAACCTATTGTATAGGTTCCTAGCACCTCCTGCGTTGTGCGTACAACTTACATAATACTTAAGGAAAATTTGTGAAAATGTTGTAAACATACCTATCAATCTCTTTCGAAGTAAGGATAAAAGTGCTACAGCTCCTTTTGGCTCTTTACCAAAAAATATTTCCTACGAATAAAAAAATATTCTAGCTGATTAAAAATAGCATTTCTTTGTCCTCAAAAGAACATAAGTATGTACATTATTCATATTTGTACAGAAATTTTAAAAAAAAACATTTAGGTATGTTGTAATGATGATAATGATAGAAACAAGATACCGAATTGTCACATAGCTTACCAATTTTTCAAACCCAACATGGGTTTTGTCGAGCGAGGTATTTCATTAAGAAAAAAATTAAATCATGTTAAAAATTAATAAATAAATTTTGAAAATTAAAAATTCCACAGTAAAAGAACTATAAAATACTAAGTGTAAAATGTTTGAAAAAACCACACGGCAGCAACCAAAGATTAAAAAAACAACCCTTCGCCTAAAGCCCACTTTATACGGTACAGAAAACTGTACAGTTTCTTGTGCAGTTTGCAATGGAATATTGAATGGTCGGTGTGACGTTTGGCTGACCTCACAGTTACTGTTTTTTATGTAAACATATTAAGTTGATATTGATATCCTATGGCAATCGTCCGTCTTTGGAAGACGATGAAGATGCGGCACTCGTCAGGAAGGCAGCCGAGAAAAGCAGCTTCTCTGGTGACTGTGAAGTCCTATACGAGACCTGCACAGTAGACCACATCTCTAACACCTCCCAGGTTGTGGGGGGGATCCAGTTGGTAGCTGCTTCGCTCGCTGTCTTCTAAGTCTCAAACTCTCCAGTCAGAGATTGTCATGTGCCGCTCTGCCTTCTCTTAGCTACTTCCTCCATGCCATCCTGTCCCTGGCGTGGTTTTACCAATTATCAGCGAATGTTATATGCGAAATGTCTTCATATCACGTTTACAGACATCCTTAAAGCGCAATCGCTGACCTTCATGGGATCTTTTGGCATCGCAAAGTTCACCAAAAATATATTTTGGTATTCGGCCATCCTTACAACCCACATGGACGAGCCAGCGCAATCGTTTAAGAGAGCCATCGCCGAAGCCATCCGAGTGGGGGCTAATACATCTGCATTAGTGACTTTGTCCTTCAATGTCACGCCAAGGATACGCTGTAAATTGGCTAGGTTTCTGCACTGTAAAGGAGTGGAGTGATATTGATATATTGAATTCTTTAAAAACGTAAAAATCGAATAACATATTTAGATTATTAGGTATATTAACAATTTCCTGTGTGCAAACATACGATAATAACTTACGATTGCGCTTAAAAAATACATATTTAGCGAGCCCTTCGACAGACTGTACAGTTTTCTAAACGTGAAACAACTGACAGTTTTCGATCCCATGTAAAGTGCGCATTAGGCTCATTTTATACATTCCATGCCGTTCACGAAAAATGCAGAAATATTCGCAAAAGAGTGGGCTACTTACTTATGTAGATTTCATTCCCAATAAAAAAATGATAACGTTCGAATTTTGAAATCTGAGTTAGATACGTTACTGACAATTCCTACAATGTACTTTAGTAAGTAAATATTTTGTACAATAGACATTAGACATCGTATATAAACATCATAATAGTGATTTACTCTGTCGTGTCACTTTGCTGTTGACCTCGACATAAAGTCATCTTAGAAGCATCTTTATTGAAACAATCGTAGCTACGTAATAATAATAATTTCGTACGTTAGCTAATCCCTCTAGTTTCACGCTGTTCGTAGGTTGAACTCACAAAACTGTTTTATTTTGTATGAAGGCCAAAAATATTAACAGTCTATGCCTACGAACAAGGCAATGATACGCGTCCCGTGTAATTAAAATTCGTCGGCAGTTTGCGTCACCCGTGGACTTTTAGGATAAGCCGGCCGATAACCTGGAGGCAGTTTGGGGAAACGACACATAAGACGCGGAGGATTGAGAAAAATTGATTTTGTTATCTTACCAGAAATCGAACGCGGAATCCCCGCAGTGTGAGTCCAGAGACTTAGCCAATTTTTACAATTTTTAGTAAGTAAACATTTTGTACATTAGAATTACAAATACTTGTAAACAAATAACTGGATTTATACCCACTGCTGGGCTGACATATATCAGATATTATTGATATCTCAACAGAATACAGAGAAACTCTTAGCTAATCCGAGTGTGGGTTAACTCTAGGCGTTTACAGGGATATATGACCTTAAAAAATGCTTAACTATATTACTGTAACAGATGTCACATATAGGGAAAGAATATTTAAAATCTGTCGAAAACACAAATCTCGCAATGTAAATTCTTGCTGTACAAACTCAACATATATACAAGTTTCATAAATTTGTCATACATGGTGGCAAATAGATATCATGGGCGGAAAGGGGGAATGTTGTAATACATCAAGTGGCCACTTAACCCAGCCAATAACAGGTCATAAGCCCTGTAAACGCCTAGATATCCACATTCGTTCCCAAGTTTCTCTGTCTCTGTTGAGATATCAAATTGTAATTTATTTGTTTAAATATATTCGGTTAATTTTTCAAAGCGCGAATAATCGCTTTAAGGCTATACAAAAAGAGGCTAGAACACAATATCAAAAATCGTCTAGCAGCTACCAAGCGCAAGGACTGTTGGGTTTCTAGACCCCCTATGAACAACTGAAGCAAATTTTGAGTGTTGAAAAAATGCCGCTCTCCATTTGTAGTAAGTTGACAATAATATAATTATTCGTAATTTCTTTAAAAAAAATATATATTTATTATGGATTATAGGGTCTATTAGCATTTTCTTTGTTTTCCTGGATTGCATTGCTGCAGCACTATACATACGAGCATATTGATCGCAATTTATATAAAATTACACCGTGTAATAACACGAATACGTTCCCGGGTTAGATTCCTAACTGGGTCAACATAACAAACTATATTATTTAATTATTATAACCTATTACATATGTATACTTAAATACATTATTTTGTGGAAGTAGGATAAGTACCTATCTACAATGTCACTTTATTAGCAATCTTCAACATTATAAAGGTTAAGTAGGTACTGGATACTTCACAACAGTTTTTCAAAAGTAATAAAAAATAAAATAAATATTAACTAGATAAGTACAGAAAATGTCGAAAAAAATAAATAGTGGCAAGTTCACAGTTCCATTTTATTATTTTACATGATGATTCCGTGGTGCGGAGTATAAATCCAATTCGGGTAAAAGCATCATTGATTTTTTTTTTACTTGCGTTCTCCAATAAATCCAAATAGTACCTATGTTTATATTGGATGCTGGAGACAATGGGGAAATAACCCAATAATAAATCAATAAATGATATAATTTTTTTTTAAACGAATAACTTTGTACCAGGTACATCGTTTAGGTATTGTTAATTTAATTTATGAATTACCTACGATTTAAGTGCATAAGTAGATGCTAAAATATATTATTTTGGAAATTAGAAAAAAATTACATTTAAAAAAAAACCTTTTTGCTTTACTAAAAAGTATTTCCAGAAAAATCAGTCATTATCAGGTATATAATATTATTTTATCTATTTTTAATAAATTTCCTACGAGAATTTTTTTATCGTAAGTGAATACCTCCTCAGCACGGGACTTGCCCAATGAGGTCATTCATAGAGTTAAAAAAATGTTAATAAAGCATGTAAATAAATAGTACAATTATAAAGATTTTTTTTAAAGTCAGTAGCGTACTTATAAGACACCGGAGCACATATTTTTTTAAATTTAATTTTTAGGTCTAGTAATATTTTATTATTAAATTCTGGGTGCACCACTGTCTAGATACATGCAAAAGTAAGTAGGAAATAAAACCAACTTTCAGGTTTCAAAACCAGTAACAGAATTTGTTTGTTATTATATACAGTAATTTATTACAAATGAATAAATGTGACGTTCTTACCTTGGAGGTAGCAAAGTGTACAGATATAAAAACAAGTTTTGTATCGTGATCAAAACACACCGGCTAACAATAGAGAACTATCCAAACTATGTTCCAGCAGAAATCACCGCGTTTGTGTCAACAATACTGCAATACAGTTCCACAAATCAAAACCACTAAAACATAACAAAAACCACTAAAACAACACAACAAAACCAACAGATTGTTTGATTTATTCAGTTAAATCTATCAAAAATCATTCCACAAAGTTAAGCACAAATTCCTCAAAGTTAAACACAAATTCCGCTAAAGAAAGAATGAGGTTTACGGTTTACAAAAACACGCACTGACACTGTCAAATCCACCTAAAGTTTTTTGCTTTTCCGAATAAAAATCAATCAAACCCGTGCAAAGATATTTTAATTTACGGCTAAACCTCAATCCTGATGATTCTATCACATGAAAGCGGTCGTGACAGAAAGGATGAACGATTTTTTTAAAAGCCTACAATTTAAGAGTTTGCGATGCGTGGGCGACTGACGGGAGCTAGCGGTTATCTGAAACCAGCTGTTAGCGCGACCCTAGCGACTCTGGCGGCGAATACTTGAACTAAAACAGGGACCTGCTCAATCGAAACTCTTTATGGATGTTAGGCGAATTTGAACCTTATGCAGAGTATCCTAGTACACACGCCCACTTTTGAATGTCCGCAATATTTAGATTCTAATTTATATGCGAATTTTGAAGAATACACGAGAAAAATGGAACATTGAAAACATAGTGGTATGTTCCTTTTTTAAATCGTTGATTATTATCTTATGATCTTACGTGCAGGTCCGGATTTAAGCTATATTATTGTTTAGAATGGCATGGCGCCACATTATTCTGTAAAACTACTTACAAGCTATTTTGTACTACTTACAAGTCTGATACTGTATTTAGAAGAATGGAAACAGAGACAAAATTCCTTCTTTTTCCCTATACGCTTCTAATGATGCAAAGGATACTGCATTTGACAAATAATTGGTACCTAATCAGTTAATTATACATTTGGAAAAAAATCTCTACTACCTACGTGAAACAGTAGTACCTACCTACCTTTTGGTTTCAATAACCCAATAATCAAAAATAAATTACTATGAAACAATGAACGTTATACCTATGAAATTACTATATTTTTCTAAACCTTTTTTAGTTAACCATTTTGTTATTGTCTAAGAAAACGACATGAAACATTGATATTGTACCTTTTTATCAGTACCTAACATTTTGAAAAGAATATTTGAAGAGGATGCACGGGTGCTGGCGGCCGATCACTTGGCTTGGAGGCAGTTTGTGGAATCCATATTAAGAGCCCTGCTTTAGCATTAGCTTAAAATAGGGTTTCATATCGGAAACATTTGTTAGGTAACAGAAGCCCTAAAAACATTGGTCTAAAATACCGATAAACAAGTTCACAAACAACTTAGGTATCGAAGCTTTCCTTTGAAAGCAGCTGCGATAATGTTTAAATGTTTTTAAATTGGAAATTTTTGACAGGATTTTTCTTGTACTAGGGCGAATGAACGATCGCTTAAAAACCCATTAGTATTCTTCAAAATTTATTTTCTGGTCCAAAAGCGCCAGAGTACCTATTTATATACCTAACATAAGTACGTAAGTAGGTACTAAGCAAACTTATTGCCAAAAGATGATTTCGGGATCAATACCTATATTATACCTTATTAATATTTTAATATTTTTTATTGTTATCGTAATTTCTACCTACATTTATAGGTACTATATAATTTGATCATTGCTTTGCGTGTAATTTTTTTTATTTTGTTTGTAAACATGTAAAATACACCAAGTCTAGTACCGTCTACTATTAAAAATAAAAAGTAAATAAATACTCAAAGCAGAATTCGTTGAAACCATAAAAATAATAAATTGTGGGTATCTAAGTAGCTACTGATGTAAACTTTTTGTTATTTAAAAATATGTGTAAAAATATATAATATTTTATGACTTATACCTAAACTCATCCTAGCCGTTTTGTACTTATACATAAATTACCCTATGTAATTGCATCTAAACGAAAAACGGTACGCACTTTTTACGTACGTACGTTTTTTTATATATATGATGCAACTGTGCCTGGAAGTCGAGGAAGGCCGAGAAAGACATGGCATGATCAAGTAAAACAAGTGCTTGAAAGTGGGCATGTAAGAAGTCGGAATAATCGACGTGCGTGCATGCGAAGATGTATGAATGTGGAGGAAGCAAGAGAAGTATGCCAGGCCAGAGTGGTGTGGCGTTCTATCCTCTCTGCCTACCCCTTCGGGGAAATGGCGTGATTGTTAGTTAGTTAGTTACGTTTTTTTTTTTTTAATATTAAAAGAAATATTCGAGTTTTTATGATAGCCCACTCAAATATTTCAATTTCTGGTCTGTTTTCAAATATAAGACATATTTTTTCTCAAAGTAATTTTATGCAAAATATTTCCGAGTTGTGACGTTGCTCGCAGTGGAAATTCTTTTGAGTCACACTATGCATATTTTTAAACATTCTTTTTCGTTAAAAAAAAGCCTTCCATTTGGCTTTAGAGCACCTAATTGACTTATTTTCCGAGTACAGAATACACAACATGAAGATTATGTTGCAGACATGGCGCCAACGTCCTCCCTAATTTAATGTCAAAATTTAAATTTGTACGAAAAAGGAACATGGAACGCGGCGCGGCGCACGAAAAGCGCGGGAAAGATTGATGAGCCGTCCGCTAGCTGCGCCAACTGGCGGGAAAATGGACGAACTTCTAGAGAAGGCTACTAAATTGAATCGAGAAAGATCTCCATCGTCTACGTATGGGGCATTAAAATCAAATGTAGCTCACACTTAAGTCGTTTGCAGAAAATGAAAAAAATTGAGACACTTGTACACATTTTAAATTGGTGTTAAATATTAATTTGTGATACGTTAAAATACAATAATTTTGATTTTATTTTAAGGACGGTATTCAAATTGGAGTTTCTTATAGTTCGCGTCATGTAAAAAGATGCTGGCGGTCAGGTTGCGCGCTAGCGAATAAAGCGATTATCGGCCTTATTTGCGAAGCGGGGTAGGCGGGTCACTTGCGCAGACCCACCCCCTCCACTTTCCTCCAGCGTCTTTTCACTTGACGCGACCTATATCTAAGCTTCTATCTTACACCTTATGGATGTTGATGCATTTGTTTCTACACTATTTACATATTATACAAATACCGCAATACACTAATAGACAATTAAGTAGTAAATACATTTTATTTAAGACATTTAAAAACTTAAAAACAAACAATTAGAATGAAAGACTGATTTTAAGCAAAATTTTCGTTATGCAATGTCTAATGTCGACGAACTACCAAAAAAGTTTTAGTAGGTTGCTGGCATCGTATCTGTAGGTAAGTAAATGTGTAGGTTACGTACATAATACGTGACGTGTAGTTACTGACGATACTTTTTAAAACTAGAAGATCCATACCATATTTATGTTTGTATCTACTATTGATTTCCTAACGTTTTTTATTTTTATATTTGTATTTATTTAACCACCTCAACAAGACAGGAGGCCCGATAATAGTGGGGAACGGGCTTTTATAACTCTAATCGTCCATGCGCTTGGTAGCTGCAAGACGAATTGTTATAAAATGCTTACCAGAAGATCAATTCACTATTAGACTTAGACTAGTAGTAAGTTTAATATTGTAATCTAGCCCAAATCAATAAATTAAAACGTAAAATAATTATAAGAGAATGATATCAGTGGTAAGCAAGGGCTCCAATCGTTCATGCGCTTTGTAGCTGCAAAATGAAGTGGAGTTGAGCCCCTATCGGTATTTCATAACTTATCATTAAAATCATGTCGCGACCATACAAATTATTTTTAATTATATGCGCTAGGTGGAGAGCTAAAATTTCAGCTGTCCATGCGCTTTGTAGCTGCAAGACAAATTGGATTTCAGCACTTAATCTACGTATATGTAACATAAATTTTCTATAGTTTAAATTCTTGTTAGATTTTGCATTCGTAAATGTATTGGGTCTGGAATTAAATAAGTTATTTCAATGTACAGCGCCCTTGAGGTGATTTTTCATAAAAACGGCGCTTAACAAGTTGTCCATTAGTAAATAAATAAATAAATGAACATCGTCACAAAGAAAAATCACTTTTTTATTTTTGTGTTCTCACCGGGAATCGAACCCGGAACCTCCGTATCGTGAGTCCAGGGTCTTAGCCATTACTTTCCGGAGGCCGCCTTATATATTTTACTTGGGCATTATAGAGTTTAACTAGCGAACTGTGTTTAAATTATTTTTTTTATTAAAAAAAAAATCGCTGTTTAGCAGTTCTCCGTTTTGACATTGATATTAGCTGGTGCCGAAAATAGCGTTTAAATAGCGAACTATGTTGAATTTTTTTATTTTATTAAGAATAAATCGCTCTTTAGCAGTGCTCCGTTTTGTCATTGACATTGCAATATTAGCTTGTGCCGGAAAACTGTAACACTCACATACACTCACACCTGAAAAGTTACCACTACAGACGTAGCGCAAACGCAATAAAAGTTTGACGAGAAAACAAACAATAAAAATGCGTATTTAGTATCTGCGCTTGCGATTCTACTATAAGGTTTAAGACACTTCTGCGCATACGAATTCAGTACGGAATCGTATGCGCAGTAGTTTCACAAAATTAACAGAATCGAGGCTTTGCTAGCATTGAACAACACGTTGTTTTGCATAAATATCTCGTACCGTACAATGTCAAGCATCTATCCGGAATGTCACTTATAACAATCAAACATAAAACATAAATACATGTTTTTATTATTTACTTCCAACGTAAATACTACCACACCATTATTATTTGGAAAATTTATCAAGCACCATTTTTGTGAAAAATCACCTCAAGGGCGCTGTACATTCGATATTCTTAATTAATTCCATTCCCAATACAGGGTGTAACAAAACCCGATGTACAACCCGAAAACTGGTGAATCTACATCGTATTTGGAGACGATTGTGTGATATGACTATTTAATCTGAGCTAAAAAGTTTTTTTTTTCTTCCCACTAAAGTTTTCATAAGTATGGCAGATTAAATTAAATTGCTCAAATTCTTATTAAAACGCGTTTTTAATTTTGTTTTCTTCATGCATAGTATTAATTTGTCTAAATACATGATATTTGATAACATTTGCAAAAAAAGATCGAAAAAAAAATCAACTTCGTACTCAATTTTCTCGAAAACTAAGGGACAAATTAAAAAATAATAATTCTACAAAATTGACTTCAAATATGATGTAGATTCACTGGTTTCCCGCTTGCACATAGAGTTTTGTTACACCCTGTATCCTGTATATGAATAAAGGATAAGAGACAACAATTATTATTTAAGAAACGATATTAAATCTAGAAGCTGGTAGATGCCCAACAAAATGTTTGGTGGTACTCCCCACATATACCCACAGGGGTCACTGAAGATTTAACATTAAAACACTTTCTTTATTACGTTACATGAGTTTAGTCAGTGCGATATGGCTACCTCTGCGGTGATTTGGGAATTCCGTGGTGGCGGTGGGTGGCGTACCAACATGTAGTGCGCTGCGCCACCGAAACGTTTCGCGACTCTCGCATCCCTCTCTGCATATTTCATCCACCACTATACACCATACATTACAGTACATACACTGTACACCATACATCAGGGGTGGACAACTTTATCAGACCCAATATCGACACTTTTTACCGTCTAGATTCCGTGAGATCAGTCAACGACTTACAATAACCTTATTCGTTAATTTTTCAATATGTTTTCTTAAAGGGCACGGCAGTAATCAAGCAATTTTCTCTACTACTATTATGCTTCCTCCGAACTTGGGCTGCGACGCCGACGTTGGGAGTATGAAAATACCTCTAGATATTGGTCGGTACGAGCGAGGCCGGTATCGACGTAAATCCATAGAAAATCGATGATACAAGGTCAACATCGACCTCGTACCGACCTGTATCTACATGTCGATATTTCCATACTCCCAGCCCTGTTGTAGAATCTATATGTCGATATTTCCACTCTCCCAGCCCTGTTGTAGTATCTACATATCGATATTTCCAAGCTCCCAGCCCTGTTGTAGTATCTACATTTCGATATTTCTATGGTCCCAGCCCTGTTGTAGTATCTACACGTCTATATTTCCATGGTCCCAGCCCCGTTGTAACAACAATGACGTCACGCGCGCGGAGATGACGACGGAAGACGAACGCGTACGAAGGCGTACGAACTTACGACGAGAATCCTTTCGGCCCCCTTCGAGATCGCACGCGTATCTAAGGAATATTATTCCCGCCAACTTTCGAGAGCATAAAATGATTTTTATTTTGACCATTTTTCACATTCTTTTTCATTCATTTAAGTTTTAGCATCAGTAGTTAGTTTTTGTGAATAAACGACCATTGTAAAAAACGTAAGTACCTGTTTTACTCTCTCTCTTTGTGCACCCACATATCTGGTATACTCACGAAATGTACTACTCAATTAGCCACCAACTAGGTGACTAAATTGGTGACCCCAAAGTATCTACATGTCGATATTTGCATACTCCCAGCCCTGTTGTAGTATCTAAATGTCGATATTTTCACGCTCCCAGCCCTGTTGTAGTAACTGAAAAGCAATAAAGTGCGCCACAGGCAATTTTTTCGCCTTTTGAATAATAAAAATTACAAATATTTTTTTTTACCTGACATAATACTTACTTTCATTGAACATTTATACCTAGTAGATACAGAACGGTGGCTTGTCGCGATCGTCCGGATGGCCACCACTGTCATACGCTAGATACGAGTATTCCATACCATACACTATCTGTCGGGCTTTCAATGTTTCAAGATGCTCAAAAACTAGCGTAAAAAGCAAGAGGAAAATAAAACGACGTAATTCTAGCTTGTTTAGTAAGTTATTCAAGAGCTTGTGAGTTTTTCTTCATGGTAAATATGTTTTTTAATGTGCATGTTTTCATAATCATGAGATGTAATTATTGCAAGCGTAAATACTTTTTAAATCTTCGTTAGACGCCTAATCAAAATTAGTAGGTATCTAGGTTTTATATAATAACGTTGAAGTATTCAATGTATACCTTGTACCTACAATGATTAAGTATTGAGTTTTTTTTTATCAATTTATGAAAAAATTGTATTTTTATAATAAATACCATAATTAGCGCCATCTTAGAAGAAAATAGATAATCGTAGTTTTAAGCTTTAAAATTTTTTTTAATACCTAAAAAATATTTTATAATATTATGTACTAAATACTACTAGAAGCTATATCAGTAATTTTAGTTATAAAAACCTAGTAAGAAAAAAGCGGTTCTTTTGAATCGAGATAGGGGCTTTATGAAAAAATAAAGTTCCATATGAATTTTTGAAGATTTTCCCCGTTTTACATTTAAGTAGATAAAATTAAATGTTAAATTTTACTTTGTAAACGTACAAAACTGATTATTTTGAATTCTGAATCATCTTAGCTAGCTGTCTTTGTAAAGAAACCATGAATTATTTCATTCAATACGAAGCTATTTGTTTGCATCACCTTTGCAGCTTATATTTATTTATGTGCTGTTGAGATATTTTTACATCAGGAATTTAGCTGACTGTGATATTTCGTGGAGTTGGAATGCGTAATATTAACACTGATGTGTCTGATCCAATGATTGTATTAAATAATGCGTTTTTATAATAATTTTTCCCAGAAATTATTTATGTTCATTTCAGAGATTTGCTTTTTTATTTGCAGTATTTCATCACAAGGTTATAAGTTTTTACCGTATAATGTTCAATGATTTAAAAATAATAATCATGTTGATCAAATAGGTGCATTTAGTTGCTATCTAAGTTTTTTCGCTGTTGATTAGGAACTGGTACCTATTTAGAAATTTTCCCAGATAAATTATTTCCAATGATATTCAGTGCAGTTTCTTGTTCAGAAAACTGTACAATCTGTCAAAAGACACGCTAAATAATATATGTATATTTTTTAAGCGAGATCGTTACATAATACTCACGTATGTTTGCGCACAGGAAATTGTTAACAATTAACAAGGTATTTTTTTTAAATTTATTATTATATTTATTTAGTACCATATAATTTTACATAGACTAATATATATTACATTACACTTAATTAATTTTTTTTCCTAACTATATTCTTATCTACACTAATATTTCTCACACATATATTTTTTACACTTAATAACTTAATAAATTTTGTTAATTTTTATTTCTTCTGGCATCTTCCCATAATTTTATGCTTTTGTACATGAGACAATTCTGTGACATAGTTTTTGTTTTCTTTCTAATCTTATATTTTTTTAACCTCTTGTTGCATATTTATGAAAAAAGTCATTGTTTTTTAATTTGTTTTGCAAATATCTTGGAATTATCCCTCTAACGATTTTGTTAATTTCATTAGCAACATTATATTTAATTCTTTTGGTCTACTGACATAATATTCAAGAGTTTAATCATTTTTTTAATGTTTGTACTTCTACTGTACTTCAATGTGATTCGCATTGCTTTGTTTTGCAGAATTTGTATTTTTTTGTAATCGACTATTTCTTGTGTGCAAACATACGATAATAACTTAACGCTTAAAACATACACATATTTAGCGTGTCTTTAACAAGAAACTGTGCAGTTGTAGGTCCCGTATAAAGCATGTTGAAGCAATACGCGCAAATTGCGTTACATTTTGGCGACCCTACATGATTTTAGCGTGTCTTTAACAAGAAAATGTGCAGTTTTAGGTCCCTTATAAAGCATGTTGAAGCAACACGCGCAAATTGCGTTACATTTTGGCGACCTTACACGATTTAGCGTGTCTTTAACAAGAAACTGTGCAGTTTTAGGTCCCGTATAAAGCATGTTGAAGCAACACGCGCAAATTGCGTTACATTTTTGGCGACCTTACATGATTTAGCGTGTCTTTAACAAGAAACTGTGCAGTTTTAGGTCCCGTATAAAGCATGTTGAAGCAACACGCGCAAATTGCGTTACATTTTGGCGACCTTACACGATTTAGCGTGTCTTTAACAAGAAACTGTGCAGTTTTAGGTCCCGTATAAAGCATGTTGAAGCAACACGCGCAAATTGCGTTACATTTTGGCGACCTTACACGATTTAGCGTGTCTTTAACAAGAAACTGTGCAGTTTTAGGTCCCGTATAAAGCATGTTGAAGCAACACGCGCAAATTGCGTTACATTTTAGCGACCTTACATGATTTAGCGTGTCTTTAACAAGAAACTGTGCAGTTTTAGGTCCCGTATAAAGCATGTTGAAGCAACACGCGCAAATTGCGTTACATTTTAGCGACCTTACATGATTTGACATTGGCTTGTTGTTTTTTAATAGATTCTGTGTTATTCGGGGACTGGGGCTAATAATAATTACACGCGAGGCGGTAAAATTTGTCGGCCGAACAGCTGATGCCAGGTGCGTGGGTGTAGGTGTAGTGGGAAAAGGGACTTAGTGATGTTCGGATTTCGAACGTAAACACTTTGTCTAGTAACTAGCAAGAGATAATCATATTTTCTGATACCTACTCTGGAAAAATTTGGCGACATGGTAACGATCTTTTTAAAAACAAATCGAAATTATGTACGCACAGAGATACAATAATTCTTAAGCAATCATTTATTAAACATCCAGAAATAAAAATCATAATCAGAATGTGCATCAGAGAGTTAATTATGTGAGTAAAATAGAGTTTACAATATATAATATTTTCTAATATTTAATATGTACTTAGATGTAGATTTTCCGTTGATAATAATTATTAGCCCGCTTTTGCTTATAAAATCACAGCATTCTGCTAAAATGCCTAGCATTTTTCTAAATATTTATATTCATCTCTCATAATATATTCAAAGGTGTGACTTTCTTGTGAAAAACTAAGCATTTGATTTATGTATAAATTTAGCTTTTGCAGAAAACAAAAAAATATAATTTTTCATCAACCAAATTTTTCATGGTTTTAATGAATTTTGGAAATCACTGAATATGTTATCACATAAATTACGTTTTCATTACATTTAACAAATTTTTTAATCAGATATTTCACCATAAAACCACTTAGGTTTTTTTTAAAGACGGCAGTTTTTTTTACAAGTTGGTGAGCTATTTCTGCATCGCTTCTCTATTTCTGCATAGCTGATATTATTATGAGAATAAAAGTTGAGTCATGTAATGTTACTCTTGTACCTAATAGTTGTGCATCTGTTCCCGTTCCCCACTCCCCCACACTCATCCAACAACTGTCAACGAACCAATTAGGGTCATTTAATCAACTATTAAATGGATTATGTACACAGATTTTTAAATTAAAATGATTCAGATGAACGTACTGTAGATTGGTATTGGAAGGATGTTGAAACTTTTATTATATACGGGGATACGGCGTGAGCATAATATGCTATATATTATTATTATTATGGTACTCGCAACAGCTTTTACTAGAAGCTTATAGATCCCCAACCAATCAGAGCGTTCTGTTTTAAAGGTCACAACGGCTTCTATAGGGACAAAGCAAATAATCTATAAAAATCTCTTCAAGTTTTTGTAAAAGAAATGTTCCTTAAACTTCTATCTTCCTTCATTGGCTGTTTCTTACACTTCAGTCTTTACTGGAGTATTGTAAAAATTAGGATAAAAATAATAATATTATACGCATTACAAACATATTGAATGTGTTCAAATACTTGCAGACAATAGTGGGTTAGGTAAACATGACGGAATGAGGAATTTCGTAATACGTCAAGTGACCACTTAACCCAGCTAATGACAGGTCATAAGCCTAGTAAACGCCTAGATATCTATGCTCCTTTCCAGAGCCCAGAGCTTCTCTTTCTCTGTTAAGATATCATCATCATCATCATCATACCATATCCGCTCCCTATATGGATCATATGGATTCCACAAGCTGCCTCCAGGCCAAGCGATCGGCCGCCAGCTCACGTGCATCCTCCCAAGTCAAGTCCACGTCCCGCAGCTCTGACGCAAACTGCCGACGAATTGTCAACAGCGGACGACCAGGACGCCGATTGAGATATCAATAAGTCGATTAAGATATCAATAATCAAAAACATAATCTTGTACTAAACTATTTTTAATTCATCGAATTGAAAATCAGCTACAAATTATTATTTAGGGAAAGGGCAAATTAATTATTAAAATTCACTGTACTTGGTTTACCATGGAGTGCCTGATGCACCATTGGATACGGATAAGGTAAGGTAAGAAGAAATAGGGGGCATTAATAGATATTGTTTATATATTGAACCTTTATGGTATTTTTATAAACCTTTGGCTTATTATTTATATATTTTGTATAAAATTTACGTTCATAATGCATTTACGACTATAAAACGCTGTTGTATAAAATAAAGTTCCATCATTGCAACCGCATTGATTAGGTATATATCAATGTTTTGATCGTCAGATGAGCAATATTGGTCGTGACATTATGTTTTTGTTAAGTCGTGTGTACTCCAAATATGGTAAAGGTTATCCTCATAATAAATGCAACCATCTGGTCACTTCACCCTGAGTCAGATATTACGCGAGACAAGGAGAATACTTTACAAACCAGAGAAAGGTAACACATAATCATTGTTACCTATGTAGGTATTACATGTTATTTTCAGTGTAGGTACTCCGCGAAATAATTTTTCCAGTTGGCAATCCTGAAAAATAGATCGCGGGAAATCTGACAGCTGATTGAGTTATTGGCGGGAAGTGAAAGAAAGTTCCGCTGCAGCTGGCAGAACATTTTCGCAAATGCCATAGTGAAAATAAATCGTGTTTGATTCAAGTAAACTATAAACTACAGTACTTGTTATGGGGATACTTCACAAAGCGAGGTCGAGCTGTCAAAATTCCACAAAAGTTTTTACTCTCTGGATTATAGAGGTACAGCATAGAAATGGGCAAAGCTGTGATTGGTTGGATTTAAAAATCTTAACCTACTGTATAAATCTCGCTTTTAAATAGCTATTTGATTTTAAATTATTTTATTAAACCCAACCTATCTTAACCTACTGTATAAATTTCATAACCTATTATAAAAGATATTGCTTTTAAATAGCTATTTGATTTAAATTATTTTATTAAACCCAACCTATCTTAACCTACTGTATAAATTTCACAACCTATTATACATTGGATTTACCATAGACTAGTCCTCATAAAAATTACCTCGCTTTGTGAAGTATCCCCGTTGTTATAATACTAATGGTATTGCTAAAATTATCTGCCAATTTTTAAAAATACTTTCATCGTGATATTATATTCAAAGCGAAAATAAATCATAAAAATTAATTGAATTATTTAGTAGATACAAGTCAATGTGAAGAGTGTGGACTTACTTAAACTTAGTGCCTATTCAAAAATATAACAAGACTGGATCGAGTGGGTGGGTTGGTAAGTAGGATTAAATGAAATTAATGAATACTTATTGTATATATTAAGATTGTTGCTGAGATCTGTATATTATATTACGCCCGTGACTGAAGACACATAGGTAGCCAGATTCTGGGTCAGGACCATAATATAAGAAATGTGACTCAGTGCATAAAAACAAGTTGATGCAAGTCTGCGGGTTGTCAAGGTGTTATTAACTATTCTGATTCGCATTTCGTAATCAAAGTCTTGGTAAAAATACTTTTAGATTTATTTTTCGGTAAGTGCCGAGACATAAAACAGATTGGTACGTGAACAGAGTTTGTATGTATGAAAATAAAACACATGTATTGTATATATTGTATCTTTCAACCCACTGAAGAAAAAACGTTTCCAAATTTCGACTAGAAATTACTCACGTAAGTAAGAGTAGATATGTACATACTTACATACATAGTACCTACATGGATATTACATAATACGTGTGTGGGTTGGTAACTAATGTATTGTAGAATTGTAGTTATTCCAAAGTTCCATTTTCTGTTTGTATCGTGTTTTTTGTGCTATCAAAACACATTTTCTGCCTGTTATTTTCCTAATTACAAGAAGTGTAGGTTGGTTTCCCCAAATTATTTTCACAACACTACTTCTTCATAATGTTTTTATAACAATCTTTGATTTATATCGTTATTTTGTTATTGGATCCTACGTAATTTAGTTATATGTAAATTTGAACTTTTAAAAATTTCCGTGCGTTCAGAAAATTTTCGCCGTTTTCTTTTAATTTATGTTTCCAGTAAAAACAGGTTTAATTTTTTTTATTTTACACCGCGTTTCATTAATTTGGTATTTTTCTAAACAATATTAATGTTCTGTACCTAAATATTGTGTTATTTTCATTACCGTGGGAGTGTTCGTGCCATATTTTTAGTTGCGTTCAGGTATTTAGTGTATTTGATAATTTACCGCCATTGCCGTAAAAATCTTAATTGGGTTGTTAGAACGTACTTTTAACGTCAGCGTTCGTGTAACAGTGTTATGCTTAGTAAAATAGTCGATGCGGAACGTCAGATATATTGCCGTGAGATCAGGTTACACTCGACAGGAGAAATCAGGGAGAAATTTTTTGCAAAATGACTTTTTATATTTTTAAATGCTACCCTTCTTTTCGCCGTTTTTACAACTTACATATTATCTGTACCTGAGAGCATTGACACTGTTATAGATTAAAAATAAGTTGGAAAATTAAATAAAAATAATTGTCCCCTGAAAAACGATATTCAAATAAAAGGCTTTTGAGTATTTATTATACATGGTGTAACAAAACTCGTGATACAACTAGAAAACTGGTGAATCTACATCATCATTTTTGAGTTGATATGTTACATGAGTTTTGAAAAATAAAAAATTCTTCTAGTAAAAAGCCTTCAAAGTAAAAATTCCACAAACTCTTTATTAAAATTCTGTTTTTTTATACACGATATTTGACAACAATTTGCAAAAATTTATCGAAAAAAAAATCAACTTCATGTTCAATTTTCTCGAAAACTACGGCTCAACCAAAATTTTTTTTTCTTAAAATCGACTTGAAATATTACGTAGATTCACTGGTTTCCCGCTTTTACATCGAGTTTTGTTACATCATATATTGAAGGTTAATCAAGAAGTTCGTCAACAATAAAATAAGGGAAAATAAAATAAATGATGTTGTGAAAGTATGCAGGTAGGGTAATGATGATATTATTATGAGTTCATGGTTGATAGTTTTCCATATGAAATTTATTCGTGTTAGGTACGAGTAGTTACATCATAGTAATTGTATTTTTTGGATATTCACATTTTCTCAATAGTATCTCGAAGACATATCTATTTTCCATCGAAGACAACAAAAAATAAGTATCTATATACATACATATGTTATCAACTAATATCTATAATAGCTTGTTTCTGATCGCGCATTGTTTTCAGATTCAAATATCAAATACAGTAAGGAAATTCATTTATCATTGGATTGTATTTTAAATACTGTGAGGAATGTGCGGTGATTATTCTCGTGAATGTCACAAAATACAATGTTGACAAAAATCAATCTGGCGAGTGATTTTGGCAAGAACTCAGAATAGAAATATTTATCAACATCTGTTTCGATGCTCCAACTATTTTCATTCCTGTAAAACTAATTATTATTGCTTGAGTATTCAATATTCAACTTTTAGGTTTCACACGAGGACGCGAGTTCACAATGCGACTCGGAAGCTTTCGGCGTATTCTATAAACTTCGACGCCAACACAATGTATATTTACATAATCATACGTAATTTGTGAATGATGTTTGAAAAATATGAATTCAAATGCTGTGTAAACAAGATATTGAAAGTGTAATATTTATGATTTCGATTCTTTGTATTGCTTTAAATATATTTTATATACAATGGTTTTAAACTATCGTATTTTTTTACAATACTCGGAAGCCAACTATACACAAAACATTTTAGTTTGTAGATAAATATATGTATACATACTCGTAACTTACCATTTTTAGACGCTTTTCTTTCCCGTTTCTTATTTTGGCAGATCCTTCTTCTCAGTCTTTCCAAAACTTTATCGGCTTCATCAACACTTTCCGACGATGAAGACACTGCTCCTTCTGAGTATCTCCTTTTTAATTCTCTACGGTTTGGATCCTTTTTCCAAGTCCAGTAATCCGTACAAGACATTACTCTTTGGTACTTACGTAAACGCCTTTTAATTTCTTTTTCTACTGTGCTATCTACGTCATCGTCGTAAAGAAAATCTGGATCTAGGCTAAAAGTAGATTCGTCACTTTTTATCACAATACCTCGTCTCCATGTTTCATCGACGCGATTTTTATTTTCCTTTCTTAGTTTTACGTTATTAGCTATTTCTTCTAGCCAAGGAGGACTGGGTTTTTCTCTGGATGGCAAACTTTTGAGGTATATTTCGAGAAACGACATATTTCTAACAATAGAATACCCGCCTTCAGGAATGTATTTTCTTTTAAGAGAACTATTGACGTCTGTGTTAGCCCTCCTAACAACTTTTGGCAGTTGTTTACATTTCGGTTTATGATATGAAGCTGATTTACAAATTTTTCTCGGTATTTTGTCAACCGTGCTAGAATGGAAGAAATTATTTGAGATATCGTATGGAGCGATTGGCAGACCATTGTAAGTGAAATATTTTTGTTCAGCTTTATTTAATGTGTCATTATCTCGTAAAATATTAATGGAGTTTTGTGAACTTGTTCTACATTGGGGGCTGTTACTTTTTCTTTGAACTGGCCTTTTTCTTCTGTTTGGATTATATATATCATCATCTTCACGGAGAAGTAATGTACCAGCTTTTCCAGAAACGTATTTGTAAACAGGAAGCGGTGAGCAACTTTCATTGTCAGAGCTTTTGTAACTACTGTTTTCTACCTCACTCAATCCGGAAGAATAAAAGCTTATTGGGCTGCTCAAACTTCTGCCATATGGCGGTATCTGCAAATTGTCGGTATCATCTTCATTGAGACAGCGTGAATTAACCCTTGGGTTTTCAAAGTTTTGTGTTCCCTGAGAACTAGATTCTTCTTCTTTACTAGAATTTCTTCGATAAAATCTCGTGTAAACTCTATCCCCGGTAACGCTATTTGTTTTCTTCAAGGGGAAATTAATTTGCCGTTTGGCGAAATCATTTGCTCCAAGTGATTTACTGTGCCTTTTTCCGGGTAGGGTTTTTTCCACATCGGCGCTGTTGATGGATATGTTGTCATCATTAGTTTCTAGCAGAAGATGTCCGTCACAGTCGAACAGCTGTATGGTAGGGAATACTCTCCCTGGGGAGCAGTTCCGGGTGACTAGCTCCCATTTCCGGTCCCGCGGCTTCCTCAGCTGGATTCTAATGACATTATCATTTACTTGTGGGCCCTCTTCATCTTCCGATACTTGGTCACCTTCTTTAGACTCCGGCATAATTAATTTCTTAATCGACCTAGTTCAGGAATCCAAGCGTGAGTAAATTTATGACTGACATTGAATTAACAAAATTGCGTATGATACTACCTAATCGATTACTTAACGCGATCTGTAATTGAATCGATAGTACGATTCCTTTCACTTTTCTCGTTTCACCATTATCACGACACAGGATGCACAATGCACACGCGTACTGCACACTGCAACACGCGCACTAACACTAGCACTCCACGGTCCAGCCGACTTGGCTGGTGATGCTGTATGCTGGTGAGGTCTCCTCACTCCTCAATGCGCCCGCAGCCGCAGCCGGCTCGTGACAGTCGTGTTCTCGTTTCGGCAGCAATATTGAGTATTGTCGATTTCCGCCTCGGGTTTAGCTCGACGCCGACGTTCGATTAGCCGCGCGGTACTCTAGCGGGCCGGGCGTACTGAATACGCGGAATACTAGCGGACACTGAAGTCGGAAGACGTGAGATGCAGGCGGTGGCGGTGGCGGTGGCGGTGGTGGCCAGCGCCAGCGACCAGCGACCGCCCGCTCCCGACTCCTACTCGCCGCGCCGCCTAACCGCCCGGCATTCCTGTCAGTAAACAGACAGAAATAGATCATTCAGTTCAAAATACTCCGAGATACACAATGGATGTTAAACCTTAACTGCGCCAGATGTAAGGACGATAGCGCCCTATTTATTTCTTCATACGTTACATACTATCAATTAACTTTTTTAAAATCAAAATGTCCGATTTTCGATCAACAATAGTTAATTTACAGTGAAAACAAAATGTCAATTTTTTTATCGAGTTCACTTTTGTCGCAACATGTTTCTGAACTAAATTTTAAAAAGTGAAGAAAAATGCATGATTCAATTTGTTTTCATTATTATTATTAGGTAAATAGCTACCTTAACGAGGTCCAAAACTGTAAATACGGTAATTAAAAATAAAAATAAACAATAAAACAACTAAGTACAAATTAATTACAAAACGTGTCTGGGATTTGATTAAAAATTATACTACGGTGAAATCATGTGGTAAGCACGTTGGCACTAGGTCACAAATTCGTAACCGTACAATTTTCTATGCATCTTTCAAATGACATACCAAAGGCACACTTAATTAATAATGAAAACCCTTCCGATCAGATTCAAGACAACGCGTGTCTCTTTTTCAAGGGTGCAAATTTAAATAGAAGACACCTTCGTTTATTTTAGCGATGACTCCTTTTAAATTAAAAAAAATATCGAGTTCGTGATATTTTATCAATATGATGATCAAAAATTTTTATACACGATCTATCTACATATAGCTTACGGTATAACGCTTTTGATCAATTAAATCTTACATTGATTTCATGTATAATTGATACGTATTATGTAATCATAGTGATAGTGAAAAGTAATAAGTGTCTAGTTTTTTTATTTGGTGCACTAAATTACTTTACAGCGGATAAGTCGCAGTACTATAATGTTCGTTTATAGACTTTCGCTTTTGTTTGAGCTCTTCAAAGACCTACTTTCCCAAGTGGATAAAATTACTCACAGAATCTATTACCAATTATCTACGTTGTGTAATAATAAATGAGTGGGTGTTATGGATTAATTTTATTTTTATTAAGATCAAGACTGATCGTAAGACTGATCATCTTACTTTCGTGTAATAAAAATGATCATGATACACAGCACTTTGTGTACCAATGCAGTGCCCTATGCACTATAAGGTGCAGATAAGGGAAAGTAGTAACATTGGTAGTTATTTTTATTCATAAGCATTACTTACTGCAAAATAAATCAATATGAGTAAATTGTATTTTTTTAAAGATTTTTTTAAATGCAAATGTCTGTCTGAAAAAAGGCAACTGCCTGTTTTTCCACATTCCTATAGTATACATAAATATTATTTCATAAACCAAGTATTATAGGTGGGACCGGACTATAGTGTAGGACCGGGAGGAACGGAGGCGATTGATACTTACAGTCTCTTCCAAGGTAATTCGAGGACCATGACTCTCATAATTGCACAGCTCGACGAAGAAGAAGACCATGAATTAGATTATTAAGGTAATAATAATAATTAGTTGTCACCCCGATAATTCTGCTAAATTAGGTATGCCGCACGGGTCGCTAAAGACCCCAGAATATAACAGTTTAAGAACTTGTTTTTAAAGACTTTTGATAGCAAGTTTCTAAAAATATTTTGACGTGATAACGTCTAATAAATCGATGAACGCCGGCTGCACACACGAAAAAGCATGACCCATTGTCACGTTCCGCCTGAGCCGAGTGTGCAAGCGAGAGCGCGGAACAAACGATAGAGAGGCACGATCGGCCTAAGAGTTCGGTTTGTGACGCATCTCTCTTCCACTCCATCGGCCGATGCGTCCGAGTAGAAGGGAGACAGCAGCATCACACAAGCTACAAAGTGAAAGTGAAATTGTCATCACCAAAATAAAATGAAATCACCAAATTGTACACTTTCAGACCAAGTAAATATGTTTTCGGTAGTACCAGACCGATCCTTTAAAAGGATATTTTAATTTCCCATCACAGCAGGTAGCAGGACTGAACCTACGTAATTGCTCATGAATGTATATATTTATGATAATTCAGTAATAATAATTCAATCCAATTCATAAAAGTATGCCATTTTTCATAAATGTTTTCTTATGACGTTATCACGTAAAATTATCGTCCGTAAACCGACTTCACAGACAACCAAAAGTTTTTTTTACAAACAAAGAAAGAAAGGAAAAAATAATCATTATTATCTCTGCATTTATTGCTTCAGGTATACATATTACATATATCACAAAATACGACCTGTAAGTCGATCCGTCCCGACCGACCGAATAGTCTTTCTTTGGACATGTTAAAAAGTTTTTTTTTTCGTTTTATAAGCTTTACTTAGGTATAGCTATAGAGATCCCAACAAACAGACTTCGATAAAAAAAATAATCATGAAAGTAAAATAAAAAAAATATTGCAACTGTTGGCTTTTGGGGAGTCGTCGGGTGAGGTCTTTGAAGGCCCCGTGGGCAGAAACACGTCCGTCAATCACAGCGTTTGCGCACGAACTCCATGAACTAACATTATTTGCTGCCATGTGAATCAACAACTATAAACCCTTTTAGGAACGTAGTGTTCTGGATAGTTATTTCAAAACTGGGAGTCACAATTTTAAACCAAAAATAACTTGAATAGAATAACAACATGACAATGCAATAGAAAAGGATTAAGTTGGCAAAACGCCGGAAAATATTTCTCTGGACGACCGTTGAGAGTCGGTTCTTTATCAACTGACCAAAAAAAAATATTACGCCAAATTTTAGAAAATCGTTAAGGCATGAAAAATGACCGTTTAATCGATATATTATATATAAATATAATCTCTTGGTGTGTAGGTATATACCTACCTAGGTACGCAAAATACGATAAAAATATACGTACAAAAGCATGTGGGTGTACATTTTTTGTTTATAAACTAGCTAATGTTATTTAAATAATCACACTAAAGTAAATATTTACAAATTTATCAATAAAGATAAAGTTAATTGACCAATTTGCCCTTGTTTGTTGGTTCACAAGGTCGTTAACTAATTGAATTTAGAATGTCGGGATTTTGTTTTTATCAATCTCGAATGATAATTTATTATGAATTAATTATTTTGAATACGGGTATCCGATCTACAGGGTGTAACAAAACTCGATGTACAAGCGGGAAACCAATGAATCTACATCTACAAATATGTTTGGAGTCGATTTTATGGATTTTTTTTTTTTAATTTGACAGTTGATTTTTTTTTCGATTTTTTTTTTGCAAATTGTTATCAAATATCATGTGTTTACTCAAATTAATACTATCCATAAAGAAAGCAAAAATTAAAAAAACGCGTTTTAATAAGAATTTGAGAAATTTTACTTAATCTGCCATTCTTATGAATTTTTTTTTGAGATGAAAAAAATGTTTTTTTCAAGCTCAGATTAAGTCATATTACACAATCGTCTCCAAACACGATGTAGATTCACTGGTTTCCCGCTTGTACATCAAGTTTTGTTACACCTGTATAGTCACATTCATTTTAGTTTTATGTTTAAAATGTATGTGCAATATGTGCATAGGTATACCTAACTACAATAACATCTCGAATTAGTTTTTCTTCAAATCTAAGCTTCGCTTCGTTTACCTACTTACCTACACGTACGATGAGTAGGTACATATAGATAATAATATTAAATTTTTGGTAGACAATAATCAATTACAATAAAAACACACAAAACCATGCATTTCCTTCGTGGTTTTCATTGAATGTTCTCTCTTGTACGTCTATGAATATTGGACACTCCACCACGTGACTCGCGGCCGCTTCCCATACAAACGTATTCCTCGATTTTCTCCCTGGAATTTTACATTAGAGCAATAATTTTTTCACACATTTTAGATATCGATCCGATGCGTGTTTGTATCGTCTTATTATTTTTTAAATAATATTGTAGATGTTAAAGGAGATAAATAAATTATTTAAAAAATAAGACGATGATTGTCGACGCGCTTAAAAACGTGCTAAGCATTTGACCGATCACAATGAACATACGTTCATATCACGGTCGCGTTGCCAAGCACCATAGATGAAAGGCATACTTAGACAAATGTTTCGTTTTATTGCTTTCTCAAATTGATTTAAAGCAAATAAATTGCATGATAAATTGTGCACAAACAATATTAAAACTTGAATTGTTTTACTTTTACTTACAGTTTTGGCGTATTTTCCATATTTAAAGCGGTAATTAATAATATCCCGATCGATAACTTTTAACGGATGTTCCATTGTGATCGCGAAAACGTTAAACATCCGTGGTGAGAAATCGTTATCACGTCGCTTATTAGCACGTCGATAGTCATCTGTGATTGAGCTACTGGTCGATATCTAAAATGTGTGAAAAAATCATTGCTCTAATGTTAAATTCCAGGGAGAAAATCGAGGAAAAGGTTTGTATGGGAAGCGGCCGCGAGTCACGTGGTGGAGTATGCCATTTATTATATCCTACCCACACTCACGTGAAGTTCTCGCGAAGATCTCGCTTCGTAAATTCGACCGAAGTATAACGCGTCGTCGTACGTCGTAGGTAGGTAACATAAAGTATAATAGATACGAAATCAGTTATAGATTTCTATGTTATGATTTCGCTACCTACTCTCATTTTTCTTTTGCGGCCAAAGATAACAAAAAATCATCAATCATTACCTACAAATTACAACATCTTCGTTTACTGCTCGAAATATTATTTCGTCACAAGATGGCTAAGTAACTACTCGTTTCACGCTCTTAATATATTTCGCGCCAATTCTATTGCCAAAAATATCTAAATATTTTAATCTGTCTTGGCAAGTTTAGTAATGACAACTGTTTACTCAACATATTTATTATAAATGTTTACTACTACTACTTTTCCTTATCCGCACCCAATAGTGCATAGGGCACTGCACCGGTACAGCAAGTGCAGTGTAGGTAGGATGCTTGAATATTAATACAAAAATCACATGTAAATAAATTTTCATTTTGACCCCTCTACGGGATTCAAACCCGCAACCTCATGCACGGTAGCCAAGTGTTTAAAACCACTATGCTACGAGACGGACAAATGTTTACTCTCATAAAAACAATTAAAAAACATATACTTAAAAACAATCAATCATTGTTGATTTTATTTCACTATTAATAGGTATCTAATAACTACGAACTACGAAATATAAAAGAAATGATGTCATATATGGTTATCAGATGATGGGCGGAATGGGGAATGCTGTAATACATCAAGTGGCCACTTAACCCAGCCAATGACAGGTCATAAGCCCTGTAAACGCCTAGACAATCCAGATTCGTTTCCAGAGTTTTCCTGTCTCTGTTGGGATATCAATAATATCTGATTTATTTTGTGTTTTAAATTCAAAATGGAGGATAAAGTTCTAGGAAAGGAACAGAGATTCTTTATTTCTAAAAAAATCCAAAGAGGGTAGAATTTTTTGTAATTATCACCTAATTGTATATAGAAATTTAATAAAAACACTAAGAATTATTCAAAAGTTTAATAGTACCTTTTTATAATCACTAAAGTATAATCTAAAACACTTATCATGTTTTTATATAAAAAAGCAAATCATTAGATCTCTATAGCGTTGAAATAAATCTCAAAATATTTTGTGACTTTCCAAAAATCAAGATATATAAATGCGCTGCGATCAGTCTTATATGCAATTTTTTAAGTGAACATATCAATACCAAGATTTTATTTCCATAAAATTATAAATGACAACATGAATCGACCATCTTAAATGGTCACTAAAAATGTACAAAAGACTGTCACACTTACATAACTTAAAGAGTAACCACAATAGAATATAAAATTTTAATCCATTTTCATTAAAACTAATAATAATGTTTTTTAGGAATTCAATTGACTGGCACAATGCGCTGTTAAAAATGATCACAATAAATCATTATTTTGGGATATTTAATTCTGTAATATTTGCAAAAATATTACTTTAAAGTATCAAAGTAATTTTTCGGGCTCAAATGAAAGATATAAATTTTTCATAAATGTAAAAGAAATGTTAATAGATAAATGAAACAGAAATCAAGTTGTTGTGTTTATTTCATTAGTGCTCTAAATGCTTAAACTAATTGGGTACTACATCAGTCAATGTTTGTATTCATAAAATATCAAATATCTAAAGTATTTAATATACAAAAATGTCTATTATGAGAGCAAACAACAACTTAACATACATATTACTTCAAAATTCTTTCAAATCTATGATTTTATTTAAAACATGGTAGGTGGTAATACACAATAGTAATTTACGTAAACTTTAAATACATTAAGACGTTAATCAATTATAAAGTAGGTACATCAATAATTTATTATTAAAGTATTCGGTTTTGTAATAAAGTAGTTATGGTAACAATAATGAGTAGGGAATAACAGTTCAAACACTTTACTGCGGTAAAAAGTAAATTGTGAAACACACCAATAAAACTAGTGTTGCAATGTGGTCATATTGCTGATTTTTAACATATTTTCTTTGGTCAATATGTTTCCACAAATAAAACATTATTTACGATTTACTATCTTAACCAAAAAAAAGTATTTACCTTGCACAAAATTGAATTTTTACCGCAGCACAAAGTTGAGAAAAAAGCGATGGTAAAATCCCTTTACTTTTAGTGATAAATACAAACGTATTGACTTCTAACATCTGATATTATTATTATTGGTAATGATGAACGGATATCTACACAAAACTATTTTAATATACATAGTAATCTAGTAAAAACTTAACAATCTTCCTATCTAAATATTTATTTTCCTTTCATAACACACTTTACAATGACAAAAATATTCAATGATACAAATACTATACAGTACAGATAATTATTGGCACTTGTAACATTTAGAGAAATACTAGGAAGCTCTCAGTTATTGTTATTACTGAACTGAATACCCTCCATTAAACCACTTGTTAATAATGGTCATTATATGCACTGTCCTTGGTCCTTATTTTGTCAGATATTGACAAGTCTAGATCCGCCAAATAGGAAAACTAATAAGTACATTCACAAGTTATTTACATAACTACGACCTCTGAATGTTTATACTGCATTAAAATGCTAAACTTTACTGCCGTATTTTTATATTTAGGCCAGATGGTTTACTAATCTAATAGAATTCAATATTTATATCACATTGTAAGCAATTTATATTACATAACATTCATTTGAATACATGGAAGTTAAAACTAAAATATAACAAGAAATAAATGGTGACCAGAGTAGTAGAATATTTTAAACAGATGAATTAAATGAAAATTTGTTCATCGTCAGATTGCGGGTTCCCAAAAGTAATATAAGATGAGTTTCCAGAAAGGTCATCTTGTCTTTTAGATTGGTTCAAAACAATTTTGGAAGGTGTGACAGGATACTTAACATGTCCAGCCCATTTACGACCGAAAGCGCCGTGCCTCGGAATACCAAGCTGCAACTTTTCAATGTTTTCACTTGAAATAGCTGAAACTTTTTTTATTGGAGTTAGTTTGAGTTGACTCGGAGCATTAGGCTCGCTGGAGTTCCCGTTGTAAGCCTTCAAAACAGTTATGTTGTCACAAGACATGGTGCGATTACTAAGACTTTCGTCATATTGATTTGGTGAAGAATCCAAATTACCAAATATATCTAGATTAGCTGGAATGTGAACACTAAGAGGGCGCCTATTGTAGTTCTTGTTATCTTGTGTTGTGCTAAAGGAACGAGTTTTATTACGTAAAGGTTTCTTGGAAGGTGTACTTTCTGTAGATGAGGAATATTGGAATGCGTCTCCTTGGTCAATAATACCATCGGTGTTTTGTTTCTGTAAGCCTAAGATATCTTTTGAGCTACCGTTAAAACTACATTTTCTTTCGATACTATGTTTTGTTAGAGCTAGTAATACATTTATTGTCTTCAGAGCTTCCACGTTTAATAAATTGCTATCAAAATTTTGAGGTTCATTTTTGTGCTGCTCGTTTTCATTCCCAGACCTGTGGCTGACATTGCTAGTATTGCCCAAATCATTTTGCCCAGTTCCACTATTATAAAGTGACAACTTTGAAAATGAGCTTCCATTTAGTAATCTGGCTACAATATTGCTACTCATATCACCAGATAAAGAATGTTTCCTCAATAAATCTCTATTGCTTCCTAACGACGTGTTTTTTCTCGATAAATCGTTGGCAGAGACATTTTGCAACAATATAATCTCCACTTGTTTTGGTGCATTTTGTAGCAGGGATAAAGCTTTGTTGTAGTTTAAATTAAGTAGAGTTTGTCCATTAACAGAAATAATTTGATCACCGGCATAAATTTGCTTCAGCTGTGATGCTGGTCCACTTGGAGTTATAGACTTCACATAAACATTTCCTGAAACAAATCACCATATTATATTATTTAGAAAGACATTACAAGCTTCACAATGTAAGTTTTATGACGAATTGTAGAATTGAATTTGAGTCTAACCAATATAATATAAAATAAAATATTTGAATATTGCAATACAAACCATCAGATCCTTCAGCAACTTGCATTCCCAATGCTCCGTTATGGTCACGAGTTAAGTTGACAGTTCGGAAGCACCTCTCAGATTGAACACATTCCATGGTAAGTAAACGTTCTTGTAAAGAACTATTTAGGAGTGTTTCGTCATTCTGGGGACGGTATCCAAATGTGGTGTTATTTATTTGTGAAGAATCTACAAGAATAAAAATTGTTGTAATATTTACTAGACCCAGAATCAATTGATTAATTAGTATTACTAAAAAAAAAATATGTAATCAAAATAAAATTGGAACTAACAGTAATCATTTTTGAGAAGCCATTTTTATAATGTTTTGATTAGTTGCAATTCAATGGATTTGCAAAAATTTCCTATACTTTCATTGCAGATCTAAATTTTCGTTTTTAAAGTTTAATGGGAATATAATAGGTAAATAATGTAAGAACACTGAGCTAATATTATCATCATAGGCAATATGATGTTAGAGTACTATTTATGACTAAACAACTACCTATCTATACATTTCTATGGTCGCTGAATCTTTTACCTGTTAATTATAAATTAAATTGCTTTACACGCACACATCACCTACAAAAACAGAGATTAAAGATGCACAAAATGTCTAAAAAATACTTTTTCAGTTTTAACAGACACAGCGACAATGCTCCCGTTGCAACAGAATAATGTGTCTTCTGTGTAGCTTACAAATGAATAGAGCTTTTAGCAATACCTTAAAAATCAGAGCAGATTCAGAATATAAACTTTAACTAATATTAACATCTAATTTTACAAAAATAACCTATTCATCAAAACACAAAATATTATATGGAATATTGTATAAATTATAATACTAACCTATTACATAAGCAGTATTTAAGTTGGAGGAGCTTCGGGATGCTTCACTCTTGTAGTTTCTTTGAGGTAGCAAATTCATCTGGTTAATAACACATCCTGCTGCCTTCCCACTAGCAGGGTCATCTGAATCACTTAAGTTCGAAGTCAACTCTATATCCGAGTGAACCAAACGTTCGGGAGAAAATTCCAAGCGATTCATTTGATCCGAAAAGGCTGATGAGGCTCCTAAAAACAAAATATAGGTACTTATATAAATCTTTGCAGATTGCAAATGCCATTGCACCTTGTGCTGACGAGAGCACCAAACCATTCTTTACTCTTATTCGGACCTATCCTATGTCAAGTTTGCCAATTGCCCAGACTTCCATCAGCTAGTTGAGGCAGAAATTATATTTGCACACAAGTTAAGTTTTATTTTCATTCATCGTGTCGTCATTACCAGATTATTAGCTATGAAAATAATTTTATTATGTTATAATAAATGAAATAGGTTTATAATTTAAAACTTAAATTTTTAAACTCAACATCTCAAATGGACGGTTCGCAGATATGTAGTTTTGGCACTGGACCGACGAGATGTAATGGTGAATCAACAAATAAATAATACCCGTAGTGAGTGATTCTGTTTTTTTATTCAATTATTTGTAAAATATTTCATTTGATACCTTTATCAAATAACAAGGGACTTTAATTATATCTAATAAATCAGATTCCCACAATTGTTTTTCGTAACTTCGAAATAAGGAATACATAATATTTTAAAATTGCCTTTTAAAACTAGTTGGTACATTCTTAAAATGGCATTTAAAACACTGATGGTCAGAAGTCAGAAGGTTTGAGATGCACTACAATAGCTAAATATTTCAGTATTCAAAATAAAAGTAAAAGAGACTTACTCATGTGTGTAGCATCCAGAGAATGGAACTGTTTGTGCTGATACGAAGAGGGATTACTGGACCCATTGTAAGCTCGTGTTCCCATCTTTACTCCAAGCCTTCTGGGCAGGCTACAGCTCTCTGGTGATGATAGGACTTCAGAACTGCTTGCATTAGCTCCATCCACAGATTGGGGATCCCCGGACCAATACAAATGGCCATTGCTACAATGAGATTTCATACATTTAAATTGAGAGTTTTTAGTATACTGAAAATAATAGGTAAATAAAACTAATCACTTGGTGAAGGAATATAATTCAAGTCTTCTAAAAAAGGAATATAGTAAATATATCCAGGAAAGTTAGCATTAGGTAAAATGTGAAATATTTTAGAGAATTTACATGTACAAAGATATTAGTGCCATAAAACCATATCTTATGAAAATTTGAATAATGTACAACATTTTTGTCAGGTTTATCAGTCTTTTTTTTGATAATTCATGTGTTAAAGGAGATAACTAACTAACCATCACGCCATTTCCCCGAAGGGATAGGCAGAGAGGATAGAACGCCATACCACTCTGTCCTGGCATACTTCTCTTGCTTCCTCCACATTCATACATCTTCTCATGCACGCACGCCGATTATTCCGACTTCTTACATGCCTACTTTCAAGCACTTGTTTTACTTGATCATGCCATGTCTTTCTCGGCCTTCCTCGACTTCTACATCCAGGCACAGTCGCATCATATATTTTTTTAGCCTTTCTTTCATCATCCATTCGCTCTACATGACCGAACCAACGTAAAAGACCTTTCTTAATGCTTATCTCAGCCTTGCATTCTGCTCTAATTTCAACATTAGTGCACCTATCATACATAGTTTTACCACACATTCGCCTGAGAGATCGCATTTCAACTGCATTCAATTTACTTTCATCCTTATTTTTCCAACTCCATGCTTCGCTTCCATACATAAGGGTTGGTACCAGAACTCCATTATGCTCTGCCAATTTAGCCTCTTTTGATAAGCACTTATTAGATACTACCGACTTTAAGGCACCATTAATTCTGTTACCGGCACTAACCCTCCTTTCAATGTCCTTGTCCATATTTCCATCACTTGTGAACATGCTTCCCAGATATACAAATTCTTCCACCTGTTTCAAGCTATCGCCATTTACTACAATCTTACACTTAGTCATATTTAAATTTCATTCAAAAACCATCACATTCGACTTTTCCACATTCATTAATAGATCACTCTCCTTGCACACATCGTAAACCTTTGTAACCAAGGACTGCAATTCTTCTTCGCTATCAGCAAGAAACACTGCGTCATCGGCGTACAAAAGGCAACTAACAATCATACCACTCATTCTCGCTCCCACGCCCATATTTTTTCAACTCTTTCATACATTTATCCATGTATATATGTTAAACAACCATGGTGACATCACACATCCCTGTTTGACTCTTTTAGGGATGTCAAACCACGACGTGAATGACCCATTTACCCTTACACACGCTACACTGTCTTTGTACAAGGAAGCAATAGCGCGGACAAGGTTGTCGTTCACTCCATACTCAGATAAGACTTCCATAGCTTTTTTCTATCAACACGATCAAATGCTTTTTGCAGGTCAACAAAAGCGCAGAAAAGCTTCCGGTTTTTCGCCAAAAACTTCTCCGACAAATTGCGTAACGCAAATATTTGATCCATACATCCTCTGCCATTCATAAATCCACTCTGAACATCCCATATTTTATCCTTAGTCACATTTCTTACTCTCTCAATCAGTATTCTTCCATATATTTTGCCAACAGCGCTTAAAAGGCTGATAGCTCTGTAATTCCCGCACTCAACCTTAGAACTCTTTCCGTTGTATAAAGGCATAACCACAGCTCTCCTCCAATCAAGTGGAGTGCTGTGCTCCGTTAGACACAAGTTAAAAAGTTTATGTAGCCATGTGAGAATTATTTTACCACCGGACTTAATAAACTCTGCTGCAACACTATCATAGCCTTGCGCTTTACCATTCCGCATACATTTGACAGCCCTGATAAAGGGGATAAATAATTTAAAAAATAAGTTGATGGACATGTTTTGAACTGACAAATTTTGATGTGACTGGATAGATTAACATAGGTACCCCCCACGAGATTTGTTTTTGTTGTTTCAATTTTGTTATCAGTCGGTATGCTTGATTATAATTTTGTAACAATTTATTACAAATAATATTTGTTATTGTGAACAGTTCACTGTTGATGGTTCTTTTTTAATACAACAAAAATATTCACAGCATAGTGTTTATACACCGTGTCCCACAATGAGACCGCGAAACTCCAGAGGGTGATTATTCATGATATTCTGAGAAAAAAATCTTAACAAAGTTTTTCAAAAAACTCAATTCTAATTTCTTAAAAAAATTATTAAAAATATGAATAAAATTCACGCGTGTAATACCGTCAATTTTTGAACTGGCTCACACCACGTGACCTGCACCAATAAGCGCGAAGAAATCACATATTTAAGATTCAGATATGAAATTCGAATTTTTGAATGTCCGTACAAGGCGTACCAGAGCGGACCCCCTCTCCTCCCCGCCCACCGCCACCCCGCCGCCGCCGCCGCTAGCACTTCAAACAGAAGCCAGTATTACACTCGTCGCTTTTTATGAATACTTTTTTAAAAATTAATTATTGGAAATGCCCGGATCAAAAATTTTTATAAGGATTTTTTTCTCAGAATACCATGAACAATCACCCTCCGGAGTTTCGCGGTCTCATCGTGGGACACGGTGTATATTGGGCTTTACTGGATATTACTTCCACATTCCTGCTTGGTTTTTCATTTTCTTTATTTTGAAACTCCTCTATTCTCCTTTCTGGAGTGAAATCTTCTTTAGTCATCTTTCTGGAAAGTGGATAATGTCCCCTGACGGCCAAGTTATAGCTGTCCTGGTAATTGCTGACTTCATTGACCCAAGCTTCCGTGTTCTCATTAGCGTCCACACTAGTTGACTTCTCTGATACTAGGAGTTTCTTCTTCTTCTCCGAATCGCTGTGCAGCGGGATGCTAAACTCATCTGATATGTTGAGAAGAGAGTTGATATCGGCGTGAAGTCGCATGTAGAAACGGTGGTGGAGTGAAGCTAACCAAAATGTAAAATAACTCCTGAAATAAATAATAGGTACACAATCATAATAATATTTTGATTTGTGAGAACACAAAAATCAAGAGTGATTTTCCTGGGTGTTTGTGATGTTGTTCTCCTTTGTAATTGTCCCTCCAGGCCAATGAAGAATAAAATAATGAATCATTAATTTTTAAATTCGATATGCCTACCTCTCTTTTAATCACAATTTTTTATCATCAAAATACTATTTTTCAAATGTTTAAATAGCTTTTTTATGGTTTTAAAGAAAAAAATATCACTTTATGTTTGATATCATAAATCTTTGTGCAATATAAGAAATAACAAAAAATATATAATGGCAGCCTCCGTAACGTAATGGCTAAGGCAGGGAAAAATAATTAGGATAAATAACCTGATTATAAGTGCAAAATTTTTACTCACTTATTGGAATCCATTTTGAGTTTGAATTTCAAATTGCTCTTGTTGTTTCCCGCTGCAATTCTGTCATTGGGGATGACATACAGGGTGCGCTTGTTGTAGTACAGTGTGTGGATGTATTGCCAAGCCAGGCACTGCAGCAGTACCCGGCTGCTGGTGTTCTCTCTGGAGAGGGCCGTGATGCAGGTGTTCCGGGAATACAGGATCATTCCACGGGGAGATATGGACAGCCATACATCCCTGGTGAATCCGTCTCTGGTCGCCTGGAAAGGAAGAAAACAATTTTATTGGATTTGAACATGTAATTAGTTCACAAGTATTTGTAGTTTATTCATTTTTCGACAATCCATTGTACATCAATACACCTGTATATCCTTTGTTCAAGATCGTGTGCCTGAGAAGTCTTTCCTATGTTGAGATTTTAAAAAAATCAATGTAACAGTACTAAAATAAAATCACATTTTTGTGATTTCTGATGCTATATGCCAATCATTAATTAGCTCTGAGATTAGTGAGCTCCTAATTAAATAAATTGAAAAATATTAGGAGCCTGCAAAAGATGTGGATTTGCCGGGAAAAATTTCTGCAACCCAAAGTACTAAGTTTCACATTTTTGCTCAGATGCTTTCCATTGTGTTTACGAGTCTATTTCATAGATGGCAGTAATTCCAATGAAAAATCTTTCCTATGTTGAGATTTTTAAAGCATCAATATAACAGTACCAAAATAAAATCACATTTTTGTGATTTCTGAAGCCATATACCAATCATTATTAGCTCTGAGATTTAGTGAGCTCCCTATGAAATAAATTGCAAAATATTAAGAGCCTGCGAAAAATGTGGATTTGCCCGGAAAATTTCTGCAACCCAAAGTTCTAACTTTCACATTTTTGCTCAGATACTTTCCATTGTGTTTACGAGTCTATTTCATAGATGGCAGTAATTCCAATGAAAAGTGCCATAATGAAAACCTAATATTTGTTCAATAAATTAGAACCTACTTAGATATCATTTCAACAATTATAAATTATTTTATTAAAGAAAAAAATCAATAAAGGGGTGAACAATGAAAATATAATCTTACCCAAATAGCAGTGTAGAAGTGAGACCCATAATCTTTAAATATTTGCACTAAGGATATAAATTTTTCTTTTGCCTCTTCAGGTGTCATATTTTTATGAGATTCGTGAGCCTAAAAAAGAAATCACACAATATGATTTAATATTGAAATGCAAGAGCATTGGCCATTAACTAGTTTCTCTTAATCTTTTATTTATTTTCTAGCTAAACCAACATCTTCATTCTGCACATGAATATCATTTAATTTCATTTATCTTTTTGTACAATATGGTTTACATTGGCAGGTTTATTACCTAGTGTAGTTTATAACATTATGAATAATTGTGTAGTACAAATACCAAAATTCAATTTGCATTTGTGCTATATTCAAAATAATGAAATGATTTCATATCCAAAACTATTTAAAAACGTTAAAACAAACATTTTATATGAATTTACAATATATTTTTAGAAATAACATACAAATACAGTAGAACAATATACGTAACGAAGTAACCCAAGGAAAGCCTGGCACATCAAAGAGGATGATCTTCAAGCGTCCTAAGAATTTGTGGGTGTCTTGAAAATTAAAGGTTTTGTTTTGGGTTCCAAAAACGATAACATATCTGAAATTTTGGTTCCTCTTCTTTTTCTAAATTCGACAGTACAATTACAACAAATAATTTTGTAATAAATTAACTTAGTAAGTTAACAGTAATGTATAAGGAAAGGTAAATACTAACTTGCTTCAAAAGATGTCTCATTTCAGGCTCATTTTCCAAAAAACTTGCTTCAGGGAAATAATGTTCCATCAGGTAGTAATCTCCTGAACTGTGTTCCTGAAAATTATAGATGCATCCTTGAATATCTATTATTTTTATGCAGCTTGTGTTTTTAAATATTTTAATAGCATCTTAAGATACAAAATGGATGATGCAATACATTAATCAAATAAAAATATCATTTATGTATGATTTATAAAGGGGGATTTTGGCAAAAAATCGCCTGTTGAGTTGTTCCTTGTTTTAAAAGAGATAATTTTTTTACCCTGAATGAATATTTCCCAAATTCAGCTTGTAAGGCATATCCGGCAAGTTCCACCAGCTGAGGAGTTTGCAGTGTTATCTGACCTTCCACAACAGATCTCCTGAGCTGAAGGTAAACCCAACCTCTCCATGCTCCACCCCTGGAAATGTTAATTAATTTTTTTTTCAACTAAGTCGAAATAGAAAAAAACATAGATACATACAAAAATTTAAAATTACAAATACAAGTTTTTGTATCAGTTTCTGTTTTGAGAGTGTACTTATCTGATACTTAAAATCGCCCGTCAATTAAGTTAATCGTCCAATCCTAATTACCTAACAGCCTTCGAGAGGTTCGGTGGCATGAAGAACTTAATCCTCAGGAACAGAGTAAACCTTGTGCTCTCTTCAGGAACGGGCTTCCGAGGGTTCTTCTTCCTGGCGGAGTTGGAGCACCAGATCTCCGGAGCCACCTTCCGGATCCTGTAGTCGTCGGGGAGGAAGACGAAGTCTCCGCCAACCAGGGCTGACAGCCCCAACATGAAGTTGTGCTCCAACTGTTCAAGCTGAACGACCGCCTGGAAATAAATTATAGATTTTAATTTCCAGTTTTCAAGATGATTTTGCTGTACATATTAGAAATAAAAAAGAATTTTTCGCTGGCAATGCTTTTCCATACAAAGTGATGAATTCGATATCGAAATTTGTTTATGCTAAGGACCATGTTTTCTTTTTGAATATTAGTTTTATTTATTTATTTATTTACAAAACCAACACAGTCGTTACAAAGTGTAATAATAACAGATCTGGAACATTTGCTTGCATGACCAAAAACAGGTTTTGAATAATAACAATTAAGTATATATGCACACATACGTAGTGCCTAAGTAATAAGAAAGGATAGGAAAAGAGGGATGAGGAAGAATAGAAGGATATTAAAAAATAATATTGGGGATTTTCATATAATAGGTATGTATGTATTTATAATATTATTTTTCGAATTCACCTACAATCGACTAATAATAATAACGTGTGTATGGTTTTAAAAAGTTGTCTGTTTTTTTTTTAATAAAGCACGCTAAGGGGGGTTGAGATGGGAGTAAAGAAATTTGGAAATTCAGTTTCAGAGATGAAAATAATATAGAATATTGGTTACCTAACTTCATAGTAAAAAAGAGACTAGTGAATATATCGTCATATTTAGAGTCGATTTTGTAAAATATTTTTTTTCGATTTGACCCACAGTTTTAAAGAAAATTGAGTACGAAGTACTTTTTTTCGAGAATTTTTTGCAAATTGTTATCAAATATCATGTATTTAGTCAAATTAATACTATGCATAAATAAAACAAAATCAAAAAAAGCATTTTAATTTGAATTTGTGCAATTTTACTTAATCTGCAGTACTAATGAAAGCTTATATGAAAAGAAAAAAAAATTTTTTTCAAGCTTAGATTCAAGAGTCACGTTACACATTCGACTCCAAATATAATGTAGATTCACCAGTTTTCGGGTTTTACTACGAGTTTTGTTACGCCATGTATATGAGAAAAAAAAGTTTTTCATTAAAATTAATTATTTTTCAGTGTTATGTATATTGTATATATTTAGCAATAAATAAGGTTTCACCTTCTACCAGAACTTTTGCAGGTATATGCAAATATTATTTTAAACTTTGGACGAAGAACATACCTGAAAAACTTGACCAGCTGTAGAGTTATGAGGATCGCATGCAACATCAATTTTCTGGCCATTGAGCAGGATAACCACCACGGTGCGCTTTTCCGAAGGATTCTGCGGAGAAAAAAAGAGGAATCAAAGATGGCGGCCACCAACCAGACAGGTGGGAGGAAAAGTTGCAAAACAATGAGCCATTAGCGAACTTTGATCGGGTGCTGATTTCCGGATAAGTTTTTAGGGGTCGCAAAAGATTTTATAGGGTGGAAGCAGCTCCAAGATGTGAAAACTAGACGTGCATTTTTATAGCGGGACATTAGAGAAAATGAAAATATGAAAAGGTTAAGCGGTTTTTTTACGATGAATAAAACAACTGGGGAATTTATTTATTACACGTATTTTTGCGTGAAATAATGTAGTTATTCCAAGGGCAACTATGTATGTTAAATTAGCTTTAAATGATTGCACAATAATCTGTGATTGTTGGCTTAGTTATTTTTTTAAAACTATCACGCAATTTCCTCGAATGGGTAGGCAGATCGAGATTAGAGAACATAAAGGATAGAATGCCACACCACTCTGTTCTGGCATACTTTTCTTGCTTTCTCAACATTCATAATTATTACATATGTGCACACGTGCTACAAATGTCAAAATTATGCTACTGACTATTAATGAGTTTGAAGCTCATTAAAATAACGTTAACTGTCTTTTTGAGCTTTAAAATCATGTCAAATATTTTTTTAAAAAAACACATTCATAAAATAAATTTATGGAGGTAGCAAAACATTTGAACACATTATATCGTAATTATTTTTTTAAATATAGGTATATGGCGGCCTACGTAGCGTAATGGCGATACATAGGTTCCGGGTTCGATTCCCGATGAGAACACAAATATTAAAAGTGATTTTTCTCAAGCCTGGGTGTTTGAGACGTTGTTTCCCCTGGAGTTGGGCCTCCTGGAGGTGTGTCGCGCCATTTTTACTGTATACTGGCAATATGGATATCAAATACTAGGTGTAATGGGGAATGTTGTAATACATCAAGTCGCCACTTAACCCAGCCAATGACAGGTCATAAGCTCTGTAAACGCCTAGATATCCATATTCCCTACCAAATTTCTCGTCTCTGTTGAGATGTCAAATTGAAAATAAATACCTATCACACAGAAATATATCACGTTTCTAGCCACGAAAATATGTTATTCAATTATTACAGAATCACACATGATACATAAATCTGTCACAAAGAAACTTTTCAAAATTTCAACAAACGAAATTCGAAAAACTTTTTCATGCGCAAAACTGTAGGTTTTGTGATCCCAGTTTGTTCAATTAATACATTGTCCTATTCCTCATCTCTGTAATTAATTTTCCGACGGTAAAAATCGAATGTTCGCCTGAAATTGCACATTGAAAATTAAAGCCAGAAATTGAAATAAATTTTGCGTGCAATATTTCAGTTGAAATCAATTAACTGAAAAGATCGATCGTGCGTCACAAATGCCTATCATACGTTAAGGCTACCTATCTCATTGGAATACAAAACTCAAATTGGTATTTTGGAAACAAACATTATAGAAAACAAAATGATATATAAGCTTTGATGAAAAGGAAATGAAAAAAGCGGTTCAAAAGAAATTCAACAACTTGTAAATATCGATAAAGTTTAATAAAAACAACGGAATAGATCGTAGGCAACAAAAGAGATTATTATGAGACAATAAATCGGAATCTAGTCGACGAATGATAAAGAATATAGAGTAACCAATAAAGTTTACATTCCTTATTGGAGTTAGGTTACCCTTTCTTCTATTGAAAGAAAAAATATTTCAAAGACACATCAATCTCTGCCACAGAGACAAGATCTTATATTTATTTCCAAAATGCCTCAAATAACCGTTCAAAAAGGGATCAATCATTTCGGCCACGCGATTGTTTAATTAGAGATGGAATGTCACAAGAAGTTGTGATTTGGAAAGATACACAACTTATTGGGTTTCAAAAAGTCGAATAAAAACGTGTGTACATACTCATAGGTAGGCATCTACCAAAATTATTTACTTCTGTATCATATGACTAGCAAAAACTACTATTACTTTCCCTTATCAGCACCCAAGCATTGGTACACCAAATGCAGTGAATCTTGATAATTTGTCTTATACATATATTTTTATATGAAAATCACATTTGAATAAATATTTCAAATTGACCCCATCGGGAATCGAACCCGCGACCTCATGCATGGTAGTCACACTACACTAAGAGGCGGACAAACTATACGATATCTTTTTTTTCTATAATAACTTAACGATAATGGACATTTAAGGGTCATGATCCTCGCTAGTAAAAATAACAAAAAGAGGACGCAATAATAATTATTAATAGATGAAAAATGTTAAATGCAATCAGAAATCAATCTATTTATTAAGTATTAAAAGTTGCAGACTAAAAGAAAAAATTGTGAAAAGTAAATATTTCCAAAATATTTAGGCCACACGCATTGTTCACTGACTTTTATGGTATGTAGATATATTGTGTCAGGTTTGACACTCCAATTTATTGTGACTGGGTGACAATTATTATGACAAAGACAAAGGAAATAACAGAAGAAGGGTATGTGCCCCTTGCAACCTGTTAGTACCTAAAAATATTACCAAAGTTCTGAACGAATACACGCCTTTGCTCCTTTATATACATACCTATTAGTGGTTACATACATATTATAGATCAGTATATAAAATAAAAAGTCTTACCATGGTTTTAGAAATATCAAGCTGTCTACTGGGGTGCGCAGCCCTTACTATAAACTCAGGTCCCACACAAACATCCCCATCCTTCCCAGCCAAGCTCTCAGTCCTATAGAGCCTGGAAGCCGCCCTCTGCACAGGCTGCCTGCGAACCTTTAGCCTTGAAGTAACAGCCCTTCTCACATTCTGCTCTTTCCTGAGCGGATTAGCTTCGAATCGACCCGGAAGAGTCCTATCAGGAAAATTGCGATTCTCATTAAATTCGTCTAGTTTTTTTTGAGCATGCTCTGGTTTAGAAAAATCTCTCGATTTGGATAGATAAGCGTGATGTCTTAAATTTTTAGGTTCGAAATTTTCCGATTCGTTCTTGGTGCTTGAGATTATATCGATTGATGAAAAGGCGTTCGTGAGCCCTCCTTTTCTTTCGCTTGTTGGTCGGTGGAGGTCGAATACGCTGGCTGTGAGGGGTTGTCTCGGGTAGGAGCGCTGGGGCCCGAGGGTGCTGGGGCGGGGCGCCGGTGGGGGGTCTGGGGCTTCCGTGTTGGTGCTGGCCTCGCGCGTGTGGCGCCGCGGGGGCGCGGCTTGGGCCCGGGGAGCGCACGCGGCGGCTGCGCCCTCGGCGGCCGACCCCGCTGAGCAGGAGCTGCGACCCGAGTCAGCATCACTAGAAAAGAAAATAAAATACTTGTCAGTATATTGTTAAAATCAAAATAAACTTGTTAGACAAAAAAAAAAACTAATTTCATTGACAATATAAATGCCATGGGTATGGATAAAGAAAAATGCAAAACTGGTATCATGGAAAATTATTGAGCGGTTGAATTAGCGAAAAAGCTATCAAAACCATTTTCCTTACGAACCATCGATCATACAAACGAATGAATTTTAAGCAATGTTTTGCCCTTAGTAAAAAAGTCTTCGGAACTCAAAAACAACAAAACTAGCGTTTGAGTTTTTCGTTAGAATCCTGGTATTCTAAACTACACGTAAAAGTTCCAAATAGAACTACTTAGGTAATACTTAATACGGATCCTCCACGTCCATCTCATAACATAAGTTCCCACGTGTGAGTACCAAGGGAGGGACGTTCCGCAATGAGTTGATTTCTGTTCAGACTGAAAAGTTTGGAGAACGGACAACATATTAAAACGTCAATCTTGGACGGTCGATTTATCAGGAAACTTCTTGCGGGTGATTTATTTACTACCAACCATTGGACCTCCATTAACTGAGTTGGAAACTCTACTTAATTACGCGGAGAAGAAAATGTACCCAGCATGTTACATTAGAGATTATTTTAATTCACTATTTAAGTTTTTTTTGTATAAACGTAAGCGAGCAAGCAAAAAATATAAAGTAATTATTTCTTGTCTTCATGTATGCACATAACAAGTTGATGATTAAGATTCACTGTATTTTGTGTACCAATGCAGTGCCCTGAGGATAATTGGATGCGGATAAGAATTTTAAATAAGCAAATTCTAAATATATTGTTTTAAACATTAAAACAAATGAATATCAGAATATGGTCTCTTTTAACGGTTCTCATTTTTAAAATACTAAACGTGTATGAATAATGTGACAGCTTTATGAAAAATTTCAACACAAAACACTCCCATAAAAATTCAATCTAAAACGAGGAAGAACCTTCCGGCAGGTAGTAATAATTCGGCGCCTGGGAAAAGTCGACAAACAAGAAGAAAAGCGAAAATTGTCACAAGTCAGGAACTCTCAACAGGGTCCCCCGAGGGCACCAATCGCATGACAAGGGTGGGGAGTTGGGGTGGGCCGGGGTACAATATGAACCCCTAGAGGGTTGTAATGGACGACAGTGGGACCTATGAGGCTCAGGGTACCTCCATACATCCGGGACCCCGATGTATGGGGGTAGTAAACTAACCTAAAAACGGGTAAATACTTTTATAAAGAACCTTCAGCCAGTTAGTAAAATTTTCTTTAAAAACATAGACATTAATATGGATATATTTATATTAGGGTTTCACGCACTAGAAATTAGAAAACAAGTTGTAATCAATTGGAATATCACTGCCACAACTAACTTCTATCACAACTTCTCCGAGACCTCAACCAGATACACCTATAGGCGAAGGTTGGTAAGTTAATAGACATAATCAGGAACAGGTAGAATAGGTATCTATATAAAGTTTCTTCCAGTATTTAGACATTTGAAATTTCCGAAAAGAAATAAATGAATTGAATAAGAAAGAGAATTTTATTTCCTCAAGCTGTTTATCGACATTAAAATGTTTATTCAAGTAATTGGGAGAAAATATTTGTGCTGCCGAACTTTTTAAAAGATCGCGAAGGAAAGTCTATTTTATGCCTTTTGATAAAATACAGTAAATGTTTATCCAAACGGAAATACCTTTTTTTACGAAAATATTTACATTTTCTGAAAGATCGTGAGCAGATTAAAAAATCTAAATGTCATTAATTTACTTGTATTAATCTTTTACCGTTAAACATTGAATATAAACCTAATTTAATAATTTAACCAACATTGCTGGCATACAACATTGCTTTAAATTGCTCAACACGGATTTTGCCCATATTCATAACGATTTTTTTTATTATTATTTAAAAAAATTTATCTAAATATCTGAGAGTTACCAAACTTACAAGAAAGTAAACTATACAATACTGAAAAGCAGTCTATCTGACTATCTGTATTATATTCTGTATCTAATTAGATGTCAAAAATGAAATTTTTGCTGTCAAGTATCTTCTGTAAAAAATGGCATATATTATGTAGGCTGTCTCTCACACACAGATATTGTAAGATTTCTCAAATATACCGATCAAAGAAAACAGAAAAATCTCGTAACAAAATAAACGAGAAGCATTTTAAATCGTCTGAGCTTTTTATTGGAACCCACGCAGAGCCTTATATTATACTCGTAATACAGGGAGTACATAACATTATTGCGGTGCAAATCAGATTACAATCCTAGGGTTGACATAACGGAGTAGGTAGGAGTTACAAGCTACAAAATATAAGATGAATATTGTGGATTTCTGCGTCCTAGAAGAACGTAATGAAATACCATGTGTCAGCCGAGTGAATTTTTAGCAGTGGAGTTACAAAATAAGGTTTTTCTACGGATTTATAGAAAAATATAAAAACATCTTATCGTGACGTGTAAGAAACGGTACTTACGAGTATCTTGTAAAAAATTTTACAAGTAGGTACTGTATAAATTAAGTTAATTGCTTCATAATTAATAAGAGCAACGTGCTGATTAAATGTAAACGTTATCCGAACTTTTATACGACAGGTTATTGTACTAGTTGTAGGATAATATAATGAAATAAGATTATATTAAGATGCGTTAAAGGTACTCGTACCTTATATTATAAGATGATGAAGTACCTAAATAATATAAGTGATGAGAACTAATAACTTTAGTATTTGTTCAATTTTTTCTGTTTTTACCGAAGTCAAGCAAGCGAGTACTATTTTGTGTGAATTTTTATAGTTTTTTTAAAATTTAAATTTTTAAAATTTTAATATTTATTAACAATAACTATTATCGAATCAAATTTACAAAGACTTACATCACAATATTTATACAATATAACAATAACGCTTATACCTCACCATTAAAAAGACAAGCTCTTGTGCTTGGTGAGGAAGGTTACGCTAAAAATATACACAATATAAGTAGTAATCATTAGTAGGTAAATATAGGTAGTATAAGGTATAATAGTAAGTAGTAAATATAAGTAGTACAACAAGGTAAAATATAAGTAGTATAAAATATAAGTAATAATCATACTAAGGTAAATTAAAAAATAAATCTAGGTACTAGATATGCAAAATATAAACAATTAAGTATAGCAAAAAATTAGTGATTTATAGTTTGTTTGAAATAAATGTGTTTTTTTAGTTTAAATTTAAATTTCTTATAAGACATTTAATAATTTTTAGTTCATTGGGCAATTCATTGAAATACATGATTTCCCTTATATAAGAAAACTATTTTTCGAAATGTTTTGTATGAAATTTTGGAATTTTAATATTATTTTGGTATCTCATTGATAGATTAGATCCAAAAGGTGTTTTTTAATTGTTTTTTTTATTAAAATTTCCAAAATAGAATAAGTATTTGTTTATAGATTTGGTCTCTATCGTTGGCACACTAAACATTTTAAAAGAGTAATTCTGTTGAGAATGTTGAATGGTTGGTCGATAACGGATTTAATGAGAAAAAATGTAGTAAAATGGTAATGTACGAGAGAAATTATATTTGTAAAGGTTGTTTGTTATTTCGTATCTACTGTTCATCCGGCACTGAAGTTCCAGCTAGCTGGGCCATATATAATACTACATACATATATATGCACTCACCGTGTTTGCCTGTTTTACAAAGGCATCAGGTTTCCTGGCGTCCTGGACGTTCCCTGTTGAAAACACCCGTCGCCAGTTTGCGTCAGAACTACAGTAAGGTTGGTTATATCTGACTTGCGAGAATCCTTAGCACAAATCTGTAGAATACATCAGTAAGGGAGGCGTTTAATCAGGAAGGTTTTGTTGGATAATATCGTTTTACAAAGGAAATTTCTCGCCTAATTCACCCACGGTGTTCTAGTCTGCGTTTATTTAGAAAACTAAAAGCTTTTATAGTTTCTTTGAACATATTCTTACTAACGAAACATATTTAAAACATGCGTGTAGCTTTGTAAAAACACCAGTATTTTATTTGATAATACATTGTAAGAGAAAAAACCAATAGCGCTCATTATTAAATACACGTTTTTATATTACCTACTATTTAACAAAAAAAAAACATAATTTTTATAGAAAACATATTTTTTATTTACTAACAGGTTCATATTTTAAAAAAAAACTTTTTCTTCTTCTAAATAAATAATTTTAATATATTTTATTAATAGGTATATATCTATACAATTTAGTAACCTTTACCTACTTTATACGTTAACGAATATAATAATCGGAATACATATATGTTTTTTGTGACGCTTAAAATAATCACAGAATATCCAAAGAAAAGTCAGTACTGATTACTTTAATTATTATAAAAACACATTATCAAATTGGTTGCCTCTGCGAACAGAGCATTCTAAATAGGGAATTTAATAATCGGGAATCGGGCATTCTTATATCGGGTATTCTATCCAAAATCCTATTAATATGGAAATTAATTATGTAAACAAAAAAAATGTTCACAATATAAATTTTAAAACAAGGAGGGTAAGCTAACTAATATTCTTGTGTTCGTATAAAGTGCATATGTATAGCTACGTTAGTGAGAAAAGCCATTAGAAAGTTAAAAGCAAAGTAGTTGCTTGTTATGCATGGGTAATTTTCCTGGGTGTTAAGTTGGGAAGGGTTGTTCGAAGGATGCGCTTATATTAGGATGATTTAAAGTTCTGACCATTACCTTCAGTGGTTATA
>JAGVSP010003165.1:0-23371 GCA_022494985.1 Micrasema minimum | reverse complement strand
TTCACGTCTACTGATCATCTAAAGTCCCTGTCAGTTTCGGTCTCAATTAAAGACACACTTTATTCAAATCTCGCATACTATTTCCCTAAATAAATTATTGCTTTAGTTACCTTTTTGTGAAATCCGTATGCTCTACATAGGTACCTTGTGAATAATACTTGCGTTTTAATGTGATATTGCTTCAATGTCCTTTAGCAAACGTTTGTCCTTCCGCTCTTCGTACCCTGTGCCTTGGGCACATATCACAGCGTACTTATTCGAATCAAGCTTCATACTGCTTCAATGCGGTTTGTTTCAAACAAATTCCACTATAAGATATCACCTCGGCATATCACTATAAGAATGTGATCACCTAAAGAAGGCAACACATCATAAGATACAAACCAAACCTAAGTATGGCAAAACTCTGGACAAATGTTCACTTGAGACTTTTCTACTCGGAGAAAACTCGTTCTTCACGCTTACCGTTTCGCTGGACACGTCTAAACCGGGCATTATTACTATTTAGACGCACGAAGACAAATAAAACTAACAGCAAAGTGAAATAGTAAAAAAAATATTTTTGGTACCTCTTTTGTAGTTTTTGATCTGATTTTTGGTTTGCGCTTTTTGAGGAGTACACCTGTTTTTCCCTGTTCCTGTGGGTGGTTAGTGAAGAGTTGGAGTGGTACATCTTCGCGGAAGTCCAATTTGCATGAGTGTAGCGACTGGGGTCAACGCCTGGAATGCGAGTATTTCGATGTTTTTTATTTCTTTATACGAAGAGGAGATGTGTGCACATTGGAACTGTGGCAAGATGTTAAAAGAAAAATGTTAAACTAATTGATTTTGTCTACAGCTGATAAGTAACCAAAAAAAAGTGTTACTCAAAATAAGATTCGCACCCTTCTTCTTTCTCCCCGTTCGCTCCAAGCTGAACTTCACAATATCCCTCTTGGTGTCGGATAACACTCTCGCCTCTTCTCATGTAGTGCCGCATCTCTCAGCTCCACCGAGTACATTCAAAAGATTGTCATCGACGGTCTACCAGGACGATAGGTAACACTCAGGCGTAAAGAAAAGGCAGCTTGAATCGAGGCTCTCCCAAGGTATCCGGAGTCTGAAGTAGGCATATTCCCAAGTTGGATCCAGAGCCAAAATGTTTTTTAGAAACATAAATACACAATACACAATAGTGTCTAATCATAAATATCCAAATATTCTAATTTCGTAGCTTCTAGAACATTTTTGGTTTAGTTACCTCTTTTTATTAATTTTTTAAAAATGATATCTATACGAGAGTGAATATAATCGACAAAAAATAAGTACATTATGTACCTACAGAATGTAAAGAAATAGAGAATATATATGGCGTTAGTATATGGTACTTGTAGGCACTACATATTACTGGAAGCTGGTAGATCTCCAAAATAACATAGTACGTTTTCAAGTTATTTGTACGGGGAAATGTTCTAAGGGCTATTCATTTCACTTTAATCATTCTTGACTCAAGCGAATTCTCGTTGAAACTACATATTATTAAAAATTTTCCTAAAACCAGTAAATAAATATCGACAAGCTTTATCGAAAACATTAAGAAAGGGCTTTTACGATGGTTTTGTCATGTGGAGCGATCATTCACTCATGTGATGAAAGAACGGCTAAAAGAAGTCAGCGAAGGAAGTGTGCCAGGACAGTGTTCAATGGTATCCTCTCTGCCTACCTCTTCGGAAAAATGGCGTGATGCTTAGTTAGTTAGTTAGTTATAAATATGTTAAATTCAATTAGAAGCATTTATTTATTTAACGAAGTTATTCTTTCAGTTCATAAGTTAGATGGATTCCACCAAGGGACAAAGCTTCTTCTTACAGTAGTTCCTTTCGTCGTCTTCTGTCTTAACTAACCATCAACGATTATTATGGCTGCTTTTTTCGACATTTTTTTTTTTTTAACCACCTCAACAGGCCACTGAAGGCCCAATTACAGAGGGGAACAACATGACAAACACTAAGGCTTGAGAAAAATCACTTTTAATTTTTGTGTTTTCACCGTGAATTGAACCCGGAACCTCCGTATCGTGAGTCCAGCGTCTTAGCCATTACGCTACGGAGGCCGCCTAATTTTCATATTAATGTTTCATGTGTTATACTTGGACTGGTACTGAAGCGTGTGACTGATCATCTTACCTTAATGTAATTTAGCTTAGTTTAATGAACGTGGAAAAGTCGAATATGTGATGGTTTTTGAAAGAAATGTGAATATGATTAAGTGTAAGGTTGTAGTAAATGGCGATAGCTTGAAACAGGTGGAAGAATTTGTATATCTGGGAAGCATGTTCCCAAGTGATGGAAATATGGACAAGGACGTTGAAAGGAGGGTTAGTGCCGGTAACAGAGCTACTGGTGCCTTAAAGTCGGTCGTAGCTAATAAGTGCTTATCAAAAGAGGCTAAGTTGGCAGTTCGTAATGGAGTTCTGGTACCAACCCTTATGTATGGAAGAGAAGTATGGAGTTGGAAAAAGAAGGACGAAAGTAGATTGAATGCAGGTGAAATGCGATCTGGTAAAATTAGAGCAGAATGCAAGGCTGAGATAAGCATTATCGACCAAATTATAAATATATGATGCGACTGTGCCTGGATGCAGAAGTCGAGGAAGGGCGAGAAAGACATGGCATAATCAAGTAAAACAAGTGCTCGAAAGTGGGCATGTAAGAAGTCGGAATAATCGACACGCGTGCATAAGAAGATGTATAAATGTGGAGGAAGAAATAGAAGTATGCCAGGACAGAGTGGTGTGGCGTTCTATCACGATGGTTGGTTAGTTAGTTAGCTTAGTTTAGTTTCGCCCCTACTTCCTCCTACGTTCTCGTTTCCTTTTGTGTTTAGTCCGTGATGAGAAGTTGTTCGGATTGACCGAGCTCATTGTTCTGTCTTCAGTTTACAGTAGTTGGTGGGTGAGCGTGCGCACTGACCTGACTCCAACTACACCCCTTACCGACGCCGGCCAGCTAATACAAGCTACATCATCAAAATGTCAAAGGATTACTATGCATATCGAAACACTCAATAACAATTAGTTACATTTTTTTGTTCGTTTGCGTGTGTACTTACCTGATTCTTTACACACTCCTTCCCAAAAGATCCAGAAAAATCCAGACCACGTCATAAAAAAGTCTAAGCATTCATATGAATACACTAATATCCACCTTATCAATTTAGATATGTTGCACCTATCGTTATTTTCAACCCTTCCCTCGAAATAAAAACTCTAATGCCCGCTGTATACGGGACAGTTTCTTGTTCAGAAAACTACACAGTTTCTTGTTCAGAAAACTGTGCAGTCTGTCAAACTTCTGTCAAAAGACACGCTAAAATATAATAATATATATAAAATATATATATATATATAATAAAAAACATTAACTGTCATGTCAGCTTAAATCTGACATAAGCACGCAGTTTTTTTAAACAGTTTTCGTTGTATACGGGACCGTTTTCAGACTGCATAGAAAACTGCGCAGAAAACTGTCCCGTATTTAGCGGGCTTAAGCCACATCGTCTTAATTTAAATAGCGTCATAAATTAGTTAGGATAATTTTGTTCGTGAGCGTGTGCACTGACCTGTGTCCATTTGCATCCCTTCTCATCAAAAATCGAGGCCACATTATCAGAAGGTCGAAGCATTCCTTTGTATATCTAAACATCTACGAGCATTTAATTTGGATTTTTTTATTCCTGAGCATTTGCACTGACCTGTCGCTATTGGCATTCCTCTCATAATATCATCAATTTAGGCCAAATCATCAAAAAATGACAAAGAATTTCAACAAAACATAATTATTTGCTCTTTTTGTTGATGTAAACCAAAGTTCAAACAAAACGCATTTATCAAAAATGTAAACGTATTTTTTTTTTAAGGATAATTTACCATGCCTTCAAATTCCTTGTAACACACCAACTATGAAGTTGAAATAAGTGTGTATTTTACAAAATATGTACCTAAATCACGAACGTTGTTAATTAAGTAGTACCAAAAGTACGAAATTACCAACTGATTTAAATATAAATGTCTTTCAATGTCCGTTTTATTGCATAAATATAGCATTGTGTTCTACCAGGCAAAGGTAATAATAGATATAGGTACAAAGAAACGAATTAGAAGTAGCCACGTATGAAATATGCATAAATATGTGAAATTAAACCAATCTTTGAGCGAATAATATTTTTTATACAGACGTAGGTACATACATATCAGTTCGGGAACGGATACGGCAACCTCCAATAACTGGAGCCATGAAGGCGCGGCGGTGGACTTGACTTGGGCATGTACTCCGGATGCCTCGGGAGAACCTTAACCCGAGCTGCCTCTTCTTTACCCCTGCGGGATCAGGTCGTAATAGGCCGTCGATGACAACCTTCGCGAGGGGTAGCCACGTAGCCAGCGCATTCTGCTCTAATTTTGACTTTAGTTATCGCACATTGTGTTTTCATACATTGACCTAAGAGATCGCATTTCAACCGCAGTCAGTCTGCTTTCGTCCTTCTCTTTGCAATGTCACGCTTTACTTCCATGCATAAGGGTTGGTACCTGAACTCCGTCATACTGGCAATTTAGCCGCTATCGATAAGCTTCAATAAGCTCCTTTCAATATCCTTAATTGTTATCCAAATTTCCATCTCTAGTAAACATACTGCCCAAATACATGGAGTAACAAAACTCGTAGTACAACCCGAAAACTGGTGAATCTACATCATATTTGGAGCCCAATCTGTAATATGACTTTTTAATCTGAGCTTGAAATTTTCTCTTAAAAGCTTTCATTAGTACCTCAGATTAAGTAAAATTGCAGAAATTCCTATTCAAGTGCGGGTTTTTACTTGTTTTCTTTATGGATAGTATCAATTTGACTAAATAAATTATATTTGAAAACACAGAAAACTGTGCAGTCTGTCAAACTTCTGTCAAAAGACACGCTAAATATGTGTATTTTTGAAACGCGATTGTAAGTTATTATCGTATGTTTGCTCTCAGGAAATTGTATATTTAGCTAATAATGTAAATATGTTATTGGTTTTTTACGTATTTAAAAGCATACAATAAACCAATGTCTACTTAAACGTTTACATAAAAAACATTGACTGTCATGTCAGCTTAAATCTGACACTAGCACACAGTTTTTCATGCAGTTTTTAGCTTTATACGGGACCGTTTTTCAGACTGCACAGAAAAACTGTGTAGTAAACTGTCCCATATATAGCGGGCTTTTGGCATTCAATAAATAAAATCTTATGTCATTCATTTAGATTCTTTCTTTCTGATCAAAGATCAATATCCAGACGAGAAAAAAAAGTCTTTATCGACACGGCCAAGGTTGTTACCTCTCGACTATCGGCTGTTAGCGTCCTATGGCGGCTGTCGCATATTAATTGTTCCACGTTTATTCACCAGATAAAAACAATAGCAAGTATTGTGTATTGTATGCATACATTACATAGCCTAAGGTGAGTAGTTAGGTACTAATAGATTGAAACATTCTTAGGAAGAAGTTCGACCATGGCGCTCGTGCTAGTGTCTACCCTTGGTGGTATATCCAATATACTAGTGTTCAATTTTAGTTCGCGGTGCAAACGCCTTATTCTCTCAAAACCTGTTACACTTTAGTGTGTATATTTCAGATCTTGTAGGAAACAAGAAACAACACACTATTTGAGTTTAACCTGTTGAATCCCGAATCTAATCAAAGCGTTAAAATTATTTTCTTTATAACTTATAAGAAAAATACTCCAAATTCCCATAAATTTAATTCCCCTATGGGAATACACCTATGTGTATTGATTACCTACTGAATTTGAAACAGGATTTAAATTTCTGCATTAATTATTACTCCTTACTTACTTACTTAGTTATTACTATTAATGTGAGATTTTTACTATAATTTGTATCTAAATTTTGATACTGCCACTACTACTTTTCTACGTGCATAGGGCACTGCATTGGTACCCAAGTTCAGTGTTTCTTGATCATTTTATAATATAAAGTAGGATGATCAGTCTTACGCTTCAGTACCAGTCCAAGGTATTACACATGAAGTATTAATATGAAAATCACTTGTAAATAATATTTCATGTTGACCCCCTACGCGAATCGAACCTGCGACGTCAAGCATCATTTCATAACACCATTTATCAAATTCCACCGTCTAAAAACTCCAGCACTTGGCCAATTCACGAAACGTGTGACGTAGTTGTCTAGTGATGACGTATATGGATATTGATGACGTAGCATTTTTTACGTATGGAATGTGTTTCTGAAATTCTTGTTCGAAGGGCAGAACTGGTACAGAAATATAAAATCAAGTCAGGTCTCAAGAGGTTGTCGCTTCCTCATTCAACTGTATTGTTTTGAGTTCGGTATTTGTACAATGTAAGTGACTTGAACTGACAAAACAAGTGAATAAAGAATAAACGGTCTACACAAACTTGTTACAATACAATACGGTATAATACGTGTCTTAATTGCGATACCAAATATATTTAGACACAGTAATTAGATATAAAGATGACCTTTTGATAATGTACAGTAATTTAAGACAACTAATAGTGAATGAACTTTGCGCACTGTTTGGTGTGTTCAAATTCCGGATCTGTTGACAGTCACAAAGCTTCGAAAAAAATACCAAGTACCTGCCGGTAGGGGCTCCCAAGCCAAACGGACTGTTGCTCGATCACAGATCAGTACCGACTACCGAGGTAGTTATTACCGAATAAGCGACGTGATAACGATTTCTTACCCATGGATGTTTAACGTTTTGACGATCACAATGGAACACGCGTTTAAAGTTATCGATCGGGATTATAAAACGAGCGCATACTAGTCGCGAGCCATTTCCCGAGATATATCGTATTCGCACAAATCTTCATTCAATCTTTATTATAATTTAGCCGGTCTTCGGCAAGCTAAATATTGAGAAAAGCAGTCGACATAATAAAAAATCCGACAAGCGCGATGATTTGACGTTTGACGTAAGGCCGCGATATAGCGTAGATCGGCTCCGCTCGGCTCAGATCGTCAATGCTCGGCTTAGCGATCGCGGTATTGAACGGTATGTCATTGTGATCGCTCAAATCGTTAGCGTTAGCACGTGATTAGCACGCTTTTAACTACGTCGATAGTTATCTGTGCTTGAGCTACTGGTGTTGAGAACCAGACGAAAAGAGATACAAAGGCAGCCCATGCCTTAGTGGGTAGGTCGAGCCGACCTCAGGGGTAGCGAGGCAGCCGCTCACAGACCCTAGGCCTCGGAAGCGTAGGGATAATCAGCTTGCCTTGTTAATTAAAAAAACTAATTACGAAACCCTCACATATTGCCTCAGACACTGGTTTCTTCCAAACTTGACCCGGCAATATATTTATAATAATAGGACCTAAGGGCACTTCGCAATATTTTCTTCTACTACTACTATTACTTTTACCTTATACGCAATGGTGCATAGCACTGCATTGGTACACCAAGTGCAGTGTATCCTGATCATTTTAATACATGAAGGTAATATGATCTTTATTACGCTTCAGAACCAGTCCAAAGAAACACATGAAATATTACTATGAATATTTTCGAGGAAAATAATAATTTCAATTCAAGACAAAAAAAAACGGGAATACCTCTTTTTTAGCCTTTTTTTCATTTTTGATGATTACCATAGGTGGTGGCTAAATATTAGAAGAATTGGTAATTAAACAACACATGATATTCTAGAAAATAAGCGTGCCAGTATTTTATTTTATTGTCTTCTTTTCCGTAAAAAAGTACACATTGTGAGTGCTAACTTAAGCCGTTATTATTATTAGAGCCACGCCGCGTGTCGCAACGCGTGGGTTTGGAATCGATTTCATACATTTAGTATGAAAATGATTATATTGGACATGTCCCGCGTGTCGCCGACCGATCGACCGATTGGCGTGGGATCGGTGGTGGGGGAAGCGTGGCGACACGCTGCGTGGCTCTAATATAATTCCGGCTTTAGTCCCATGTTGAAAAACACGACTTTTTTTTTTTTTAAATAATTTATTTATCTTCTTTAAAAAATAAAATATCAAAAAAATTAGACAATGCAAACACGCATCTGGTCGATATCTAAAATGTATCAAAATAAACATAGCAATAATGTTTAAATTCCAGGGAGAAAATTGAGGAATACGTTTGTATGGGAAGCAGCCGCGGTGGAGTAGGTAGGTATGCTCTTAAGTTGAACTCTGAATAAGTTTCTTATAAGCAGAATAATGGTAAGATTAATTGAATTGGTGTTTACCATGAGATGCGGATTGAAGTAAGCGGTGTAGATGATGACGATTTTATTAAAAAAGCTTTCAATTTCCCCGTCGGTTTCAGCTTTTGAAATTCTAAACTGCACAAACTCAAAAAAGTCAACTTTCGAATAATCGTACAAAAACTTATTTTATTTCGATACTGTTTTCATTGAAGCTGGATTATTAAAAATTGAATACCTCAATGAGATGCAGAGATAGGAACGCGATTTTTTAGAAAGAAATGTGGCTCGTGGTGATATTTTCAGTCCGTGGTATTTTCAGTCCATTGTCGGCAAATTAGGACTTATTTTAATTTTACTTAATTTTCATGGTGCGAGATGATCTCAAAACTAAATACAGTTACTATTGGTATTTTCCAAACATTCCGAGTCCAGCGGACTTGTGGAACACCTGATAGTGGACTTCCTACCTGGTCTCCGTATTCAGATCGGGAGGGGAAGCGAGACGGAGAGAGGAGGAGAAGGAGCGGTGCCACTGGTGCGAGGGAGGCGACTCTAGGATGCTCAGTGTGGGCGCAGATGTGTCACAGTTCATACACCTTGTTTGGCGAGGAGCAGGGCTCCCAAAAAAATAATTTAAATAGAGTACCAAAGCTAAGAAAAAAATGTGTTTTATTCAAAATATGGCACTCAAAGTGTTGCCGCCATAGTGTGTGCCAACCTTGTATACTCCAAACCGTGAATACACGGGCAAATGTCTATGTCTATGCTACACTAAAAAAGTTCCTTTTGGAAAGGTAAATAGTAGAGGGTAACATTAGAGACTCCCAACTTTTAATGAAATGAATATAATGGTTGTTTTTTATTTTGTTGATATCGTATTGTTTTATAATTCAAAAGTTGTTAAGCCAATTAGAAACAACGTTCTGAGGTAGATGGAATTTTAAATAATGAATACGCGACAATTTATTGTGAGCTTTTTAAAATACTTTTATACTGTTTATAATTTTACTTATTGATAAACAGAATGTTCCCGTTAATTTTCTGTGTTTCAAATGCTACTTTAACGAATTTACAGAAGAAACTGCGCAACGAGTCTTGTGATATTTTATTTTCGTAGTAAAATAGACACTTCTAAAATTCTACGATATTAAATTTATTAGTTATTGTTGCTATAATTGTATTAGATATCACAGCCCTACCAGTATAATACAAAGTACTGCGAGCTAACAGCTACCAGGGAATATGGAATAGATACTAATTATATCGCAACTGAATCAAGTTCTCTTAGTGAGTATACTAAATGTTTGCTTTCATTGGACAGTAATGAAACAAATTCTGAATAAGTATAATGTTACAATAATCATGATGAGATTTGACAGTCCTACCAGTCAGTGCCTACAGTACATCATAACATATATAATATACCGACGACAATGATGACGACGATAGTGAAAATGATGATGATGATGGTGGTGATGATGATGGTGAAGATGATGACGATAGTGACGATGATGATGACGATAGTGACTATAAAAACGACGACGACGATGATGATGATGATTATGATGATGATGACTGTGGTGATGATGATGATGATGATGATGATGGTGAAGATGATGCGATAGTGACGATGATGATGACGATAGTGACGATAATAACGACGACGACGATGATGATGATGATTATGATGATGATGACTGTGATGATGATGGTGATGATGGTGGTGATGATGATGGTGAAGATGATGACGATAGTGACGATGATGATGACGATAGTGACGATAATCAACGACGACGACGATGATGATGATGATTTATGATGATGATGACTGTGATGATGATGGTGATGATGATGATGATGATGATGATGGTGAAGATGATGACGATAGTGACGATGATGATGACGATAGTGACGATAATAACGACGACGACGATGATGATGATGATTATTATGATGATGATGACTGTGATGATGATGATGATGATTATGATGATGATGATGATGATTCAGTCCAAATAGTTTATTTTGCTAGCGTTTTCATCCACATTCGTCTTCAATTATTCAACCGGAAATATCTTAAACAAACCAATTTAAATCCATCGTAAACCTTACCAAAACTTCTGATTTGGTGGCTACAGCTAGTTGGTGGGTTTGCTTGGTATTAATATGGTCAGATAGAACGTGTTAGACATTAGAATCTTGTTATCGTATAGAAATAAATTAAATATTGTTTGGGGGATCGTATTTGGTTTGATTTCCTGAAACGAGTTCCTGATTGCCTCCCACGCGGATGTAAAGGTCGGTAGTGGACGCAGGTTGGCTGCTGCTTAACTACTCAACGGACATCGTAATACTAGGTACCTACGCTGTCGTAGTTTATAGTTTATATGTACAGAGTGTGACAGAAAATATGATACATTTTGAAAGAGTCTGAATCATTTTGTAGAGAAACACTGGATTTTATAAATGATTTTGTTTACTAAACTTAACAAAGTATTTAAAATGAATTACTACAAAGCGAGTACTTCTAGCGTTATTAAAACTTTAGCCGCCATGCAAGAGGTCGCGGGTTCAACTACCGATGGGAATCAATATTAAATGTTTATTTTAATGATTTTTACTCAAATATTTCATATGTGATACCTTGGACTGGCATTGAAGCGTATGATTTACTACTCTTGGTGCACCAAAGCAGTGCCCTATGTACCATTGGGTGTGGATAAGGGAGAGCTTCAACGCCTGTCCAATTTATCACATATGAAATATTTTAAAGTAAAAATCACATTAAAATATTTTGTCGTATTAACCCACATCGGTAATTGAACCCACGACCTCATATCGTAAGTCTGATCAAGATTTACTACACTTGATGTACCTATGCATTGCCCTATGCATCATAAGGTGCAGAAACATAGTTGTGTGATGTATTGGTATGGGGGGCTTAAAGGAATACACGACTGTGACAATTAAAGACGGGCTTAATATAATACTGGTTTAACTGACTATGCTCCTCAGAGCTCTAACTGGGAATGCAGGCACACAGCAGACATACTACATACACACACACGCTCGTACATCTTCTGTCGCCCTCACACACAGTCTCTTTAACACACATATCTCACAATAGTGATCTCGGAGTTTTTTCTTTTGCGTGTATAAATGTTCAAATTTGGGTTAAAAGACTATGTTTTTTATTGTACCGTGTATGACGTCAAGTAATGATGCGTAGGTAAGGCACGTACCTAATCACCTTATTCGCAATCTTAACCCTTTGGCATCTTATCCACAGTGAACTTTTACAAAATAATTAAGATATTTTTGCAGGTCAGGGGCGAATGTGTTTTCTTTATTGAACCGGATATTTCATGATATTAAGGACGCACCTAAAGCTGTTTTCAAAATGACAATCCGGATTAATTGACTGTTCCATTAAAAAAAAAAATTAAAGCCAATTAACAGGCTAATAAAAGCCCTCATAAACTGGCATGTAATGCGTAAATTAATAAATTGAGAGATAAAGTGCTAGCACGATACTAAAACATGATCTAGTTTCTAGTTAGACATGGGATTGCAGCCAGTTTGGGTAAGGAGTAAGGATAAAATCGATTTGCTCTTAAATAATTGTCTCTGTGGCACAAAAACATCAACACCATTATGTGGGGAAATTTTGTTGTAACTCCTGATGATCCTAGGTAGGGGTGAAAAGAATCCCACGTTAGTTCTGAATTTTCCCAGAGACATCGTTTGTACGCAAATTACGGTGGGGTACATAAGGGAAATCTGAGCTAGGATATCTCGGGCGTCAATATGGTTAGATATTATTTTATGTTAAAATAACAGGCCAGCCAGAACTCTTCTAAAACTGTAAACTAAACAAATGGAAATAAACCAACTATAACAAACTCAATGGAGCGAAGCATGCTCGGCATCAGTTTAAGAGACCATGTCACTAACGAGGAGATAAGAAGACGGACTAGAGTCATAGACGTCATAAAAGCTATCTCCCAGCTGAAGTGGACATGGGCTGGACATGTGGCACGCCAGAATGAGGACCGATGGACGAAGCGCCTGCTGAACTGGAGACCTAGAGCTGCAAGGAGACCTGTAGGAAGACCACCAAGAAGATGACAGATGATATAAAAGTACTGCAGGATCCAGATGGCAGCTCGAGGCCCAGGACAGAAAGCAGTGGACCAATATGGGGGAGGCCTATGTCCAGCAGTGGACGAACAATGGCTGATGAAGAAGAAGAAGAACAAACTCAAACGTAATAAATGAGCAAGTGCAGTGCCCTTTGGTCCATCACGAATGAATAAGGGGAAAAAAATGATTTTATCTATATTGATTATACTTTACTATTTTTCATTTCATCGTTCACTGCAACAGTGGCCACATCTATGCTCCAACAAAAGCACTCGGATGAAAGAAGACGAAGAAGTTAACGGAATAATACTAAACTGTTGTATTATTTATCTGAGTACATTATAATTATTTGCCTAGAATGAATACATTATTTATTATTTAGTGTTTCTAGCCACAAGGTCACAATACAAATGTGAGACACGTGATTACGTACCGATACAAACTTAAATATATTATAACATACAGGCGTACCTACAGGTAGGTAAGCACTTGTAAAAATATTACAAAAATATAAAAATATAACGCTCACTGCTTCACAGTTCAGAAGTATACTGGGAAAAAGTTTTTAAAAAATCTTATCAAAGTCTATGTTGTCTCAAATAAGAAATAGGCTATCGAAATCCTACGTATGTATCTACGATTTCCAATTCATTTTGTTCAATATATTTTTTGGTCCTTTATCAATAATTAATCGTTAAACATTCATTGGTCGAAAATCTTAAAAATAAAGGTTATGACCTTGTTTAGATGTGTAATATGTGTAGGCAATCTTCTTTAGACAATTTGTAATAAAAACACATGAATACATGCATAGTTTGACCATGTTTTGTGTGTTGACATTTAAAAAAATATATAAACTCAAGTATACAGTTACAGTTACGGTCTGAATATCGATGGGGAGCGGCTTCACCACCTGAGATTCGCAGATGATATTGTCCTTATATCCGAGAGCTTTGATGAGATGACTGGGATGATTGAAGATCTAAAGGTAGAATCGGCCAAAATTGGACTCAAGATGAATGTAGCCAAGACGAAATTGATGACAAACGTCAACACGGATGGAAAAAAATCTACCTGTAGAAAAAAGTCGACAACTATGTTTATCTTGGTCACAAAATCACCATCGGCAGAGACAATCAGACCAGCGAGGTGGATAGGAGGATAAATCTCTCTTGGGGTGGCTTTTGGAAAGCTAAATTCCACATTCCGAAGTTCCATTCCCAACTCACTCAAGACTCGAGTATTCAACCAATGCATTCTGCCCGTCCTTACTTATGGCGCGGAAACAATGACTCTGACCAAGCAATCCTCCCATAAGTTGCAAGTTGCACAGAGGAGCTTGGAGAGGATTATGCTTGGAATAACATCAAGAGACCGAAAAAGGAACGATTGGATCCGACGCCAGACAAAGGTCTGCGACGTGGTGCAGCGAATTGCTTGGTTGAAGTGGAAATGGGCCGGTCACATAGCCAGAATGACGGACGACAGATGGACGAAACGCGTTCTGGTGTGGAGACCGAGGAACCAGAGGCCTCAAGGACGTCCACCGATGAGATGGGTGGACGGCATCAGGAAGTCTGCTGGAAGACAGTGGATGGGGACGGCGCAGGATCGGGAGGAGTGGAGACGGCAGGGGAGGCCTATGTCCAGCAGTGGACCTCAACGGCTGAGATGATTGATTGATACAGTTACACAAAAACATACATCTAAAATATCAGTGTCAGTCCAAGGTATCACATATGAAATATTTTTATGTTTGTCCGCCTCGTGGCATGGCGGTAGCGCGCTTGGCTGTTATGTTTGGTCGCGGGTTCGATTTCCGATGGGGGTCAATATGAAATGATTATTTGAATGATTAAAAAATAAAATTAAAAAAATTGTTTTTTCACGGGGTGAAAGACTGACAAACAGTGTAAAAAATTGTTACAATCCTGAAGATTGGTCTGCAAGCATCAATTCTTCGATTCAGTTCTGTCATTCGCCAGTTTTTTCATCTCTTGGTAGCAAGTAAAGCGCAATATTTTGTAAAAGTTAAAAATTATGTGGTTAACCTCCACTTATTTATATTTTCAGTAATCAGCGCTTTCACCCTGTAATGAGCATCAACAGACTAGTAGCGTATTGTAAAAAACTTTTGGTTGACTGTAAAGTCGGTTTACGGACGATAATTTTACGTGATAACGTCATAAGAAAATATTGATGAAAAATAGCATACTTTTATGAATTGAATTGAATTATTACTGAATTATCATTATTTTGTATAATACAAATCGGGAGTTAATTGAAAACTACAATTTTTTCCATAAATTATCATTTTTTTGCACTCGTTAATTTCACTTTCACTTTGTAGCTTGTGTGCTGCTGCTGTCTACTCTTCTACTCGGACGCATCGGCCGATGGAGTGGAAGAGAGATGGATGCGTCACAAACCGAACGCTTAGGCCGATCGTGCCTCTCTATCGCTTGTTCCGCGCTCTCGCTTGCACACTCGGGTCAGGCGGAACGTGCCAATGAATCATGCTTTTTCGTGTGTGCAGCCGGTGTTCATCGATTTATTAGACGTTATCACGTCAAAAACGAAAGTAAAACTAGTAGTATTATTTTTACAGACAGCAATTTTATACTTAATATTAACTGGGATTTAAATAACGCAAATGGTTGAGAAAATTTACTTAAGCTATCTTTATATGGCGCAGTTTACTACACAGTTTTTCTGTGCAGTCTGAAAACGGTCCCGTATAAAGGTAAAACTGCATGAAAAACTGTGTGCTAGTGTCAGATTTAAGCTGACATGACAGTCAATGTTTTTTATGTAAACGTTTAAATAGACATTGGTTTATTGTATGCTTTTAAATACGTAAAAAAAACAATAACATATTTACATTATTAGCTAAATATACAATTTCCTGAGAGCAAACATACGATAATAACTTACAATCGCGTTTCAAAAATACACATATTTAGCGTGTCTTTTGACAGAAGTTTGACAGACTGCACGGTTTTCTGAACAAGAAACTGTGTAGTTTTCTGAACAAGAAACTGTCTCATATAAAGTGGGCATTACGCTCTTATAATTCTGTTTCCAGTGCTCAGGACAATACGAGGATACACAACAACGTGACGGAACAAGTAGCGTGTCATGTTGTGTCGTGATAATTGCCGGCTGTGATAATACAAACAATAAATGATAATTAGCTATTGAATTATCAGGTGAGCCAAAGTGCAGCACGCTGGCGCTGGCGTGTTTAGCGCGGTTCAGTTCCGCGAGCCACGAAGGGATTACGAACAGACAGACGAGACGGTAGCAGATTTTCTAGACATTTATCGATACTTAATCAATCTAATTAAAAGTGTATGCGAAATTAAAATGTAACCGATAATTCCTAATGATGATGAAATAATAATTTCAGCAAATTATCCCTTCAGAAGAGACAATCATATTGAGAATGATTTTATTTGAATAGTTTATGAACAAACATAAGGATTTTTTTTCACTTAAATTTTGATAATGAGAGTTATGGACAAAGACATCTTGTCTTTGTCCATAACCTTGTTAATTTTTTTTAAAATCTAGAAACTTTTAGCTTAAATAGAGCGGAAATGAAAATTAGACTTTTCATTTTAAAACATAAATTACTACGACACTTAATTAGTGATTTTTCAGTTGTATTCGGGCAAGCTGAGGGATAGGAGGAATAATATTATAGGAAAAAGTGCGATTGCAGGAAAATTCTCACTCGGAAGCATCTGGAGATATCCATATGCTCCATAAAATAAGTCAGAAACTTTGTAAAAAAAATAATATTTTTTTTTTTAATCAGATAAAATAGAATTATTTCGTGTTACATATTTTTATGATAGTCGATGTCGGAAACACGTAAAATATTCCGGATTTTACGACAGACATCTCAGATAATCGCGTGTTTACAAAATATGAATGTAAGGTCACTTAATTCATCACAGAATTAATCAGCAGCTCAGCCAGAATTAGCTGTTAACAAAGTCGAGATTTGTCATAAACACGTCTCGGTAGAAAAATATATAAAGCGATATTTTTACACCTCGTCAGACGGCTGCCAGATATCTAGAGATGTGAAATGAAGGATTCTGAATCATACAGATCTGAAAAATAATATCACTTTCGAATCATTGGACGCCTGAAATCAGGCGGGTATAAATAGGCCAGACGATTTGTTACTGGGCTATTTGTGGAGGAGACATGTGCGGGGTATGTTGGTACAAATTTGGAAAGTCATTGGCTATTTCTGAGACAATGTATTCAACAAGAATGTTAGATGGCGGATGATTCAGCCATTGAATAAACCTGAATCGAACAGATTGATTATTACAAATTAATTAAAAAGGTAGAAGTAGAGTCTGCATGAGTAGAACAATAGGTGGTGAAGGGACATGGACTGAACTGGCATTTGTGCACGTTTCGTTCCGTAAAAGGAAGTATCTAGAACTAATAGATTGCTTAGTGGGGTAGTCCCCGGGGGGGACTTGGTGTGCCTTCCCACGGGCGGCCCGTCCCGGGCTGTTTGTGTGTGCGTGTGTGGAGGTCTCAAATTATATCCCATCCCTCAACTCAATTGTATTGTGTCTTTTGTAAGGATAGGATGGTCTTTGGATAGGTATTGTGATAAGGTACGGCAGGGGACGTATGAAATAGTGTCTGCCAGATAGGATGATAGGATGATAGTGTGAGATGCACACATGCGTTCTGTCCCCTCCCCTCTTTTCCCTAATCCCCCCTCCATTGAGACCCTGACCGCGGATGCACGGGTGGATGTCTGGGATGGGGGGGCCTGGCGAGGCGGGATACCGGTCTCCACACGGGTGGTTGTAATTACTAATAAAAAATGATCGGGGTAGAAACTAACATCCCTACCACTGTTAATTTGGGCCGACTCTGGTTGGTTTGGGTGATGGAAACAATGACAATTATAATACATAAGCCGAGACGGTGGTAGGGGTACAATGAAAGCATTTGTTCGCGTACATAATCGTAAATTCATCCGTATTTTTATCACACTAACAATCTTAAAATCGCGGTTTAGCTTGTTGAAAAAATCGGTAGAGTTAGCTGGACTGAAAAAAGACTCCATAGTCTTTAAAGCAGTCTAGGGAAAGGGTGGGGCTTTCATTACAAATTAATAATGCAGATGACGACGGTTTTGCATTATTTGTTGCCACTTTATGTTGTACTAAAAAGACAGTTTGTAAGGTCAAAGTCGGAATTTCCGTATTAATAAATTTCGAATTTTACAAAAAACTGTGATTTAAAAGTTTTTGATTTTTTAAAAATATTTTTGAGATATTAATAATAAATTTACTACTACTACTACTTTCCCTTATCTACCCAATGGTGCATAGGGCAAAGCATCGGTACACCAAGTACAGCGTATCTTGATATTTTTTTATTATATGAAGGTAAGATGATCAGTCATACACATCAGTACCCGTCCAAGGTATCACACATGAAATTTTATTTAGAAAATCACATGAAAATAATTATTTTATGTTGATCCCCTACGAGAATCGAACCCGCGATACACGGCAGCCGAATGCGCTACCACTATGCTACGAGACGGACATCTAAGAATCATAAGAATCATAAATATTTGACCATTTTGAGTGTGTCCAAGTACTAGCACACAAATCTGAATTTTTTCCCATATCCCTACTGAGATGGAATAATTCAGGAATGTGATTATTATCATTTCAAAATTTGAAATTATAATAATAAACTATGTCACAGAATTGTCTGATGTATAAAGGCATTAAAATGTATAAAGAGATTCCGGATGATATAAGAAATTAACAAAATATAAATTTATTTAGGGTTAAATGTAAAAAATATATGCGTGAAAATATTAGTGTATTATACGCTAAATTAAAAAAATGTATAATGTTAGGATAAGAATAGTTGGAAAAAAATTAAGTGTAATCTACATGAAAAAAATAATATTAATCTGTGTAAATTATATACTACTAAATAAATATATGTAACAATAAAAAATTAAAAATTAAAAAAAAAAATGTTAATTCATCTCCGAGATATAAATAAATCTATTGAAATATTTGGATTATAAATGCACTCTTGTAGAAAATTTTAATTCTTTGCTTTATAAAGCACGTAAAATAGATTTTTTTACATTTCAGTACCTAGTGGTCGCTAAGAATATTTTTTTAATAAATTCCATCATTACTTTTTTACATATTACCCACAAAATGGATAGTAAATTTACGATTTGATTGGTTTTGACATTTTGTTATGCCTTTGTTGTAATTTTTTTGTAGTAGTAGTTTTACTATCAGTGATATAGTTTACCTGTTGTTATTGTTGGCACAAGATACAAGTCTAGTAGATTTCTCAACTTTCTTAGTCATGATGTTTTTTTTTTGGGTGCTTTCAATAGATTTTAAAGTATATTTTTTATCCTTTTATATTTTTTCCGTCTTATTAAAAAAAAAAAAAATTTCCTTGCACCTTTTTGGTGTTGTGAAAAACATTAAAAAAATCTACTTGTTACAAAATATCATCTTTAATGTACTTCTATTTTTTCGCTGATCAAACGTATAATTATACAAGAAAATAACAATTATCTCGATCCCAATATAATAAACTACCCCATGAATGAAAAATAAATAAATCAATACATAGAAGAGCCCTTAAAGATTTGTATTTAAATATGTTTTTCAATGATAGATAATTATAAACTATCATTACTTTTTCACATATTAGTTTAGGATTAAGATTGAATGTGTTAATTTTGTATCGTCTTTCTTATTCGTGTTTGATCGTGCAATATGTAATTAAAAAATTATATAATACCGGTCCAAAATGAATCCTGGGAATGTTTCATAAAGTAAAATAAAAAAATAAAAAAACATTAAAAAAACATTTCGTTACCATTTTTGTAATTAATGATAACATGATGCAGTGTGCCATTCACAATAGGGTTGTTCCCGATAGCATGAATATCCTTGAAAACGTTATAAATATTTAAAAAATATTTTTACAATTCCAACGATATAAAACACAATGATCAAAAATGTTGTTTTCATGTATAAATTTATGTTTTAAAAACACGAAATTACGAGTGACTTTTTACGCCCGTTATTGGCTAGTGACGTCATACTCGTCCATTGTAAAAGGCGGGAAATTCATTACGAAGTGAGCGCTCATATTGATGTGACGTCACACCGCATGCGCGCCAAATGGAGGATTTTGCGAGCGATTTGAAAAAGCGCTATTTCAAACCGCGCTAGAAAATTCATATGACATCGTTAGAATTAAAAAAAAAATCCCTTGATTTTGTTATTTTTCAATTAATTTTTTGAAATAAAAAATAGAAAATCGGAAAGAACTCAATTCCTTATAATATAAAATATCTTACGTTCTGTATTCCGAATTCGTATAAATATATTTAAGTATGAAATGTTTCATCCTTGTTCATGCAAGTTCGCAAGGATTGAGAATTCCCAAAATATTCCAGTATGTTCATCTGATTTCAGCGGAAGAAGCTATGATTGTCTGGTTTGGTGGTGTTAGCTGCGCGTCACAGTTTGGTATTAATATCTCCCAATACCAAGTCTCAGTCCTCAGTCGGTTACCTTAATATCCCTCCTCAGAGCTTCGATCAGCCGCGTAATATATAACGCTCTTGTCACTCTATTATTAGCCGACATCTTGGGATACGGATAGCTGGCGGAATAGAAAAATATGCTCCATCTTAATACAAATGGTTCACGAAAGTCATGTACCAACTTAAAAAATGTAATTATTCCCGTTTTTCAAACCATCGAACAAGAATTTCAGTGCCTGACATTCCATGCTTGAAAAATACTACCGTGTCTGAGTTATGGGCAGTTAAAATAGCCGATACTAACACTATAACAAATAATATAAAGTTATTTAAATGTGTTCGTAAAATCGCATGGCCTGATTGGTTCAAAGTTATTAGACCATATTTATTTTTATTCAATTACGTACGGTACAAGTACCTTTTTCATGTTAATTTGTTAAATTAAAAATTAAAGAAAATATATATATTTCATAGGAATACTATAGTCAAATATAGGAATATTAAAGTTAACACACATGTACGTACAAAAAAAATCGTCACCACCATCATTATACAATAAAAAAAGAGTAACAGAATTTTAAGGGGGGACGGACGCTCCGCCTAGGGTGACCAAGTCTTTAACTGTTTGAAATCATTTGGGTGCACTTTTCTTTTTTTTTATTTAATAAAGCACATGTTTTTTTTTGTTAACTGACTAACAATTAACTCTGTATATATATCTGTCCCACGATGAGACCGCGAAACTCCGGAGGGGTGATTGTTCATGGTATCTGAGCACCCAATAATTAATTTTATAAAAAGTATTCATAAAAAGCGACGAGTCACCTTCTGTTTGAAGTGCTAGCGGCGGCGGGGTGGCGGTGGGCGGGGAGGAACTCAAGAGGTGGACATTCAAAATGAAATCTGAATCTTTAGTTTAAGTTTCAAAAATATGTGACATTCGCGCTTATTACTTCACGTGGTGTGAGCCAGTTCAAAAATTGACGGTATTACACGCGTGATATTCATATTTTAATAATTTTTTTGAAATTAGGTGAGTCTTTATTAAGTTACCCACTGAAGTTTCGCGGTCATATCTCCTTATAAAATATTGAAAAATAACTACGTACAAACACGCATAGGCATCTACGCTCATCCATCGAGACAATCTACGTGTATGGACAGCAATCAGTTTCGTGTATTGGACCAAGTGGTGGAGTCTTTAGAGGGAGGAATTTGATAATAAGAGGGATTATGAAATCAACCCTAGGAAGCGCATATTTTTAGTAAATTTGTATGGAATCGCCCTTTCTAGTGAATTCTTGTCCAAGGGTTTAGACAGTAGGTTGTATTATCCGATCTTTGGGACGTGGGCGTGGGCGTGGACTCTGGAAGATGTGTAGAGGCAGTTTGTGATGCTTTACATAGGGAGTAAAGGAATTGATGGGCTGATATGTTTTTTCTGGACTATTGTGCCGTTTGTGGGCTTTGTGTCGCCGACGTTTCGTTATCCATCTTCAGGGCTGATAATTATTTGTTTTAAGAACTTGGATTGATGATGATTTACTGAATGAAATACTAATTGGTTAAATCTGTGGCAAATACTTATATAGATGGTGATAAAAGAACACATCTCTGCATTTACAGGATTGACTAGATATTATTTTCATTAATTTCAGATTTACTTATTCATTCTTGATGATATTTCACTTTACACGATCTTGATTCTCCTGTTACCAGCAATCACTAGGTTATCGAAATCAGCCAACACATAGGAGATATAACTTACGATTTGAGAAAAAATTTCTCTTACTGGAGATTACCAACGTGCAGGTCATCCAAATCAGAAAATTATGTGTTCACAAGAAATCATGCCGATAGGACTGATTTACACTAATGTCTCATTATTTAACTTACGAGATAAAAAACTTGCGAATAAATACGAGGATATATTTAAAAAAAGCCCATAATATATATTTTATCTAGCACAGTTGACCCCATAACATGTATTCTACAAGCTGTTTCTAAGATTAGCCATCAACTCCACCGAAAAAAGTATTCTAATCAACTCCTTCTTTTTTCCAAGTTAGGTTCCCGTTCCGTAATCTGATTATTATAAAACACAATAAAATAACGGATTTTATATAAGAATTTTCTAATTAACATATTTGCATTCACTTCTTGGAGAATCTATTTAGATTTAGACTTCAAATGATAAATTTTAACTTCATTAATTATAATTTAATAATGTTAGTTCAGCACTTTCGATCACCTGTATACGTATTAATTTGTATTTGTACACTCCTATTAACATCTCACGGGCATCGAATAGCGACGCTCGGCGCATATCGTAACGACGCCGATTATTTCCGATTATTACCGAATGTTTCCGATCATTTACGAGTCCATCCGAAACAGTTTCATCGTCTGTATGCAATATTTTACGTTTGACAGATAAAAATATGCTTTCAAGCGCTAAGGATGTACGTATTAAGAATCTTTAAAAAAAATGTTCTGCATTGAATTGAAATATTTCTGCGATTAAATAAGGATAATTTATGAATTTATTTAGATGCTTCTAATAAATAAATTGGCAGGTGGTGGCCCAGTGGCAGAGTAGCGGTATTTGAGTCTAGAGATCGCTGGTTCGAATTTCCACTCCGCTACGACTTGATTTCTATTTTCAAACACGAGACGCATAGGTTTAATTTAAAATACTAATAACAGATTTTTATCCCAAAAAAATACACATTTACACTTTTGGGGACCATTAAATTAAATATACCACCAACACAATCGACAAAGACCGAATTGCGTTTATTTAAAATTTATTTTTAACTTCTTTATAGTTTGGTCATATAAAGTGAATGACTGATGAAAAGAAATACTTATACTCGTACGATACATGTATACATAGTGTAACAAAACTCGATGTACAAACGAGAAACCAGTGAATCTACATCATATTTGGAGTCGATTTTGTAGAGTAAAATTTTTGGATTCAACCCATAGTTTTCGAGAAAATTTTGTAAAAAGTTATTTTAAATTTTTTAATTAAGAGCGTTAATGCTTCATCATCATACCATATCCGCTCCCTTTGTGGAGCATATGTATTCCACAAACTGCCTCCAGGCCAAGCGATCGGCCGCCAGCGTTCATCCTCCCAAGTCACGTCAACGTCCCGCAGCTCTGACGCAAACTGTCGACGAATTTGTCAACAGTGGACAAATGCTAACAATAATTCTTGTTGAATGAAAAAAAACCTTCATAACAGATAAAGAATCAACATTAAGCATAACAATCATCCGATTCCGTCTCATCTCAAGCACTTGACGGGTTAATTGGCGCGGACAGATGGCGTCGCCGTCTAATCGGCCGAGAGGCGTCGGCGCCGCACCCGAGCGTCGC